>JAHZNB010001371.1:0-14798 GCA_027744295.1 Callyntrura guangdongensis
TCCGGAAATACAAAATGACTCCTGTACTTGCTGCTTAAACTTCTTACCCACATTAACAGTCAGTCCTAAATCATTGTGAGTGAAAACAAATTCCATGATTAACAATGACGCTGCTTGATTCAACAATTTAATTTAAACTTTGAGTGTTCGAACAAACTCGTCACTTGTAAATACGTTCATTTAGATTAAATTATGTCGGTGCTGATAAATGTATTTGCAAATGATTTTTATTTAAATTGCTTACCCCAAAACTTTGACATCTTTTACAAGCTAGTTAGCCACTGGCTAGCAATACACTGATCAACAAGTTGAGATACCACCTTAAATATACACAATTAAAAATACTAATTTTACATACAACATAATAATTATAAAAAATGCATTTTTATACCGCCTCAGATAACCCTCTATCTCTACTGTGTCGTAGTAATGCCTCTTACCTGTAAACTACTCGAAAGATGAAAGAATTATACAAAACTGTCCCCCGTATCCACCATCAAATGTCAAAATTAGATTGACATCAAGTACTTCAAAATCCACTATCTGGCTGTTAAAATTTGAAAACACTTTCTTTTCGTCAACCAACCGTCAACAATGCAATGTGAGATTCGCCACCTCGTTCCCCTTCATTTATTCAGAATTCAGCACAGCACTCTCGTTGGTGCATGCCATGCACATTTGACTGACATAAAGATAAACATTTAGTGGCTTGGAAAGCAAAGCATGGAAAACCCTGGGATTCAATACACTAAGCATGCACCACTTCGTGTGCATCTTTCTCTGTAAATACACTGTGTATTTACTAGTGCGCACAATTTGTGAAGCCGGAGTTTTGTGTTTGCCACCACGTATTTCGCTCTCAATTCTTGTCTATTCATACTTGTTTTTCCTTATGCCGTCACAGAGCACCTATCAGCCTAGAAAAAGCAAAAAATAAAGAACGGCCTTTTAGTATGCAAGATTTTTGTGGTGAAGAGGAAGTAGGGGACTTGATTATCCATAGCCGATTTTTGTTTTCAGAGACGCAAAAGTGGAGGAATTTTTAGATTTTTCAATTCGGGATTTTTTCCGATTTTTTTCTCGTTATAATCGGTTTTGTAAGAAAGCACATATGCTTGTCCTTATCAGCGCCACATTTAAATAGCAGGAAAAATATTTTCTATAATATTCCGATTCTGACACTAATTGTACGGACACCAAAAATAAAATCGGGATCAGTATTACTCAGTACTAAATTGATGTCCTTTTCAGCGCCACATTTAAATAGCAGGAAAAATATTTTCTATAATATTCCGATTCTGACACTAATTGTACGGACACCAAAAATAAAATCGGGATCAGTATTACACAGTACTAAATTGTAGAGTCGGCGCAGAAACTAGTTTTGGGGGGACCTGAGATTATTGCGCACTGACCACGCGTCCATATGTTTATGCTGCACTGCAACCTTGATGTGGGCATCTGGTCTTAAGGTAGTTTATTTAGTTTAAAAAAAATCTAAATCTGATATTTTAAAACAGAAAAAATGCAATTTTGAAGCATAATTTCAAGATTTATTTTCAATGTGAAATGACAAAAATAGCTATGTAACTCTTTGCATTTGGTAAACCGTATAAACTGCTGCGCTGGTGGGGTTATTATGCTTTTGCTAGTGACGAAATTTCTTTCCATGTTGGTGGTTTGTATTATGATGACCATGATGCTGTTGTTGCTGTTGGTTCGCCAGTGTAATGTCGTGACATTTTTTGAGTTCCTTTTTCATATACGAGTCGGTAAATCTAAAGTCCATTAGTATTTCTTGGATAACTTCAGTCATCAGGGAAAGGCCAGATCCTTTCTAGCATGTCAATCTTCTCGACAATTTCCACCCCGGAATTTATCAAATGCTCCAAAGTTTCTGTCCTCTTTTTTTCAAAGACTGAGGGGGAACAGGTAGGGGGCGTTATTGGTCGTGGTGGAGCGTTTGAAGTGGAGGCTTCCGGAGGTTTGATTGAATTCGGGGTGGCGCTGCAGGTGGAACCGTCAACATTTTCGTAAATGTCTGGAGGAAGGATGGCTGGACAGTACACAAGGGCTTCCTTTCCGATAACGTCTAAAAGTACAGGGTCGTCGTCCCAAGCCGTGCAAAAATTAGTGTTGGTGTGATCGGTCGTGGTCGCTTGGGAGGTGTTGAGAAGCCTCGGTTGAGTTTGATTACCGGCGAATTTTCGATCTAAAACATGAAAAAACTTTTAAATTTTTACAAATCACGATAATTTCCAGAGTTTTGAACGTGAACACATACTAGATTCTTCGGAAGACGTAGACGGCGAACAACAACAGAAACAGTGGAGCATGTGAAGTCGCTTCGCCAACGGGGTCAGGGCAGTTTGTGGAAGACAGGACAACGCTAAAAATCCCAAAGACTCAAACCCTTTCGCGAGTGCCGCTGGGCTCGCCCCACCTCGATACTCGGAGCACATTTCTTTCCCGTTGATAACCTGAAGACCCCAGTGTGATAACCTGTAGCTGGAGTAGTGCGCCCAAGCTTCGTGATTCACCACGGGATTACCTTCTTTGGCAATGTACAAAGAGGTGAGACCTTGCAGGTCGGAGAGGGAATCCAGTTGAGAGAGAGTACACAGATTATTGGCACTGGGGATACATGCATTTAAACGTTGGATTAGTTCGAAAAGTTAGTATGAAATTATTTGCATACCGAAAATGAAAGTGTTCCAAGGAAGGGTATACCTGCCGGAGTTTTCCAAAGAATGGAATAATACTGTCATACGAAATATAATGGAATTTGGCAGTGTTTACGTGGCATGTCACATTGGACGCGAAAGCCTACAAAATCATGGCGATACAGTGCGATTTTTAGTAGTTTTACATATTATTATGCACCTCTACTTTTCATCATGCATGGAACATCACATATTTGCATTCTTTTGTGAATCATGTAAGGGTGCTCCCTGACAATTGAAATAGATGCACGTGTTTCTAAAAAGAATACTCAAATTACCGTCAAAGCGTGCCGTAGTCCACCTTGACCAAAAATATTCAGCAGTTTTCCTTCCACTTCCACCAAAAAGTCCATTCCTTGTTTCCTGGATGGCCCTCCTGGATTTTCCCCCGAGTCCGGAACAAGATGTCCACTACTAGCAGATTTCCCACCAGAATTTGCGGAACCGCCCACAGCTGAAGAGGCAGGAGAGGAGGACACTAACCCGGTGGAAGTTGATAAGCTAGCGGCAGAATCGCATCTTCTTAAAACACGTCCTCCAGGGCCAGGCCTCCCGCTGGACGACCCAACTGCGGCATCACTACAACCTCTAGTACCAGTCCCACTGTGGACCCGTTTGCTAATGGCAACTCCAGTGGAGGATCGGGGAGAAAGATCTGAAGTACTGCCAAAAAGTTTTGCCGCTCGATCCCGTAACTGCAATTTAGAATTGAGGAGAATTCAAAAAAATACCAGTTTGGGGTAATAATAATAAACCTCTTGTGCATCACCCACTTTTAATCTTTGCGACCGCGTTCGAGGGAAAATTTGTTTTCGTAACACTCCATTCTTAAGGAGCCTATTTGTGGTGGCCGTCACAGTGCTACTTCTTCTCGGTGTGCTGCCCGAAGTAACCGTCGTACACGTGGAGGTAGCAATACTAAAAGTATCGTCTTCATCACAGTCGTAATCTTGAACCACCTCGTTATCATTATCGTCCTCTTCCTCCCCGCCCCCGTCATCATCACTGGCAATCATGGGAGACGCCGAGTTAATTGAGGAACCCCCTGCGTCCCCTGCAGATTTTTGACCACCACCCGCTGGCCGCAGAAAAGGGTGGGGGTAAGAATCCAAACTAATACTGCGAAGATGCTGAAGTAATTTGGACTTAACTCGAGCGGATTCAGTTTGAATATCCGAGCTGTCCGTTTTGATCCAGTGAAGCAGTAGCAGTAGCAGCAGCAGCATCGCCGTCTTCTTCAGTTATTATTAGAACCGACGTCGAATGGGTTATCAGAATTTGATTGGAAACTGATTCCTCTTCTCCTCCAACTTCTTGTGTGATTTTCCCTTGGTCTTCCAATACCTCATCTCCCAACAAAGTCTCCTTATCCAACGCAATGTCTTAGATTTTCTAAACTTGCCACTTTCGTCTGCAATCCAAACACCTCATCCACAGTATTGATTTGTAATTCGCCATCGCCATTCACGTTTCTGACGGAGTTAGAATCTTTTGTCGGCAGTAATGTCTCCATTTCCACGTTATTTGACCTATGAACCAAAGGCCGGACAATGGCAACCTTGGCGCTATTACTCCTTGCACTGCAACCACTGGTGCATTGATTATCCATCACTTGCTCGACGTGGTCCACTGGCTCATCGTCCTTTACTCCGGGAGATTTACCAATTGGAGCTCCGATTTCTTTCATGTCCCGCTCGGTATCGGTTTCCCTCCCAGTGTCTACCACAATTTTGTCAGTTTCGGGATTATCCAAGAGTTTTGCTGAAGAAGTGACCGTTTTCTGTGCTTTTGGGGCATTCTGAGATGAATATTTATCCCTTTGTTCCATTCCTTGTGTGGGGAAATTTTGACCCTCTTTGGTTACTCCTGCTGCACTACCCAGCAAGGACTCTGTCTGTTCAAAGTTGTCCTGTCCGTTGGGAAACTCCTCCAAATCCAAGGTAGCTGGTGGATACAACAGTTCCGCTTTTTTCTTGGCGCTTACCTCTGTCGCAACAGCGACCACTTTTTTCATCGATTTCATTGCAGACTTTTTTGACGCTGGAGTGGTGTGTTGTTGTGGGGGTCCGTTATTATTGTTGCTACTCTTTACAAAGTTTCTGAGAGACTCCCACCGTCGCCTAGCCTGGTATATGACTTGTTCTCGAGATCCAGGAGGTCCAACGCTTTGTGCAATTTCCTCTCGTATTTTTTCCTCTTCCATCCGACGTCGCTCTTCCTCTTCCAACTTTTTCCTGTGCCAAAGTTTAGCCGCTTGTTTCATCTCGTCCGTAATTGGATTTCTATCGAGGGAACCCAAGTTTGGAAACAGGGTCAATATTTGACTTTGATACTCTGAGCCCACGGCTCCCACCAGCGGATTCGGATCGAGAACCAGCTCGTTGAGAAACACCAGTTTACGGAGAGGTACCAGAGCAGCCATGTTTGGCAGGTCGTTGTTAGCCAACAGCAACTTTTTCAGGTGAGGGGCCTTCTGAAGACCGTCTAAACTTTTATATTCGATTCCGCTTTAAATTCAACTCGGTCAGCGACGACAATCCGTAAGGACCTAGATTTCGAATATTCCGTAGCAGATTCCCAGCCAAGTTCATAACTCGAAGGGCAGAGAGTGATCCCAGGTTATCCACGTAACGCAGTTGATTCCCATGAAGGTCCAAAATTTCCAGGCGCTTTAGACTGTCCATTCCTTCGATTCTTTTGATTCTACAAGAAAAAGTGGCTCAGAGAGCATAAATTTTTGCAATTTATTTTTGCCAGGGAGTATATACCCCCACTACTTTGTGGCTCAGTACCTACCTGTTTTTTCCTAGCAGGAGCACTCGGAGCGATGGAAGTCCTTGTAACCCACAAATCCTTTCTACCCGATTATCATACAAATCCAACACCACCAGTGCACTCAACAACGGCACATTTTCCAACCGCGTAATTAAATTATGCTGAAGACTGAGTAATTTGATGGTAGTACCTTCCCCGCCACCAATATCAGGAAAGACTCGGACCCCCCGTTTGTCCAGACGAATGGTGTCAGGGTTCTTTTCCCGCTCCTCTTTTGTACGGCACACCTGGACTCTGTCTTTACTCAAGGAGGAGGACGCCGGGCAACTCCCTCCGGAACTTCCATTCATCGCCGCTCCAGGTTTACCCGTGCCCACCATTACCATTCCCCCAACAAGTTGCATGGTGGCTGTGGGTTGGTCCCCGACCTTTTTACCAACTTTGTCGTCATTCGTCGAACTCTGCTGCTGGGAATCAGACAAGGAACTGGTAGAGGCTAACTTTGACGAGGTTATTGCAGACGGCACTCTTTGCCTGGCTGTTCTAGGAACAAGATAAGGCATGCTCTTTGACGACCCCCCTTGATTCGGCGCCCCTCGAGCACTCCATGTTTTCCCAGAAAGATTACCCCGCCGAGCCAGAGATCTGGCGTAGTTAACGTTCCCATTAGAGTATTCCGAAGTGGTTCCGGTACTGGAACTCGCCTTCCACCTCGAGAAACCAACCCCGTTTTGGTGTGTGACGCCACTCTTGGTATGTGAACTAGCCGAGTACGGCAGATACGGCCTGCTTTGCGATGACCCATTAGCTGGCAAAGATCCTCCCGATGCAGGCAAAAAAGTAGGCTCTAAAGGGATTGTTGTCACACGAGCTGCCTTTGTAGAAATAGGTCTTCGAACCCCTTTCGATCCTACCATTATCCCCCCTCCGGAAGTTGTGTCTGGAGTTGATGGCGTCATAGCAGTAGACAACATTCGCACTACTTTATTACTCCCACTAATTCCAGTATTTTCACCCCCACCACAGTCACCACAACTATGATTATTATGATTAAGTGCATCTTCGCGGCCGACTTTGGGCAGCATTGAGGGCTGCTTGCTATAACTGCAACTTTATTTCCCTCAGCAGGTTCCCACTGTGTCGAGTCTGGGTCGACCTCTCTTCTGGAACACTGGAATACTTCTAGCAGCCACTATGCTGTCGCTCTCTGCTAGCTGACTCACCACACGTTATTCCACGAAAGCTTCCCAAGACTAACCTGATATGCCCGTGGATAGCTTTCATTTTATTGACACACGGAATACCACCTTGTGTCTATGATGCGCCCACCACCACACACGTTATTTTTTGAGCCGTTTTGTTTGTGTAGTCAATAAAAAGAATCCAGGCAAACTTTCTCCAACGACACGTCACGCATGCTACTCATAAAGGCAATAAAACTGCTAGTTTTTTATAGAGATTTACTAGTATACGAATACACACACAGAGCCATCATCGTTACGACCTGTGATGATGATGATCAGAGATAATAATAATATTTGTTGGTTTCCTCCGTTGTACGTTGTTGGTTCAATTTTCTTCCCGGAACTAGTATGCCAACAGCAACAAACGAGGAGAGCCAGGGACACGGGGGAAAATGACGAGCCAGAAAGAATGGTGCCCAATTTTTTGGATAATACTTTTACTTTTATTGTGGGTCATAATAACTACTTGGAATAAGTTTTTTTTCTCGGTTTCCTTGTTTTTATTGAAAGTCTAAAATACAAAGTGGCCAGGAAGAAATAAAAATGCAGAGAGGTTAATGACGTCGATTTGACAAGGATTTTTTGGGATAACGTATAAAAATACGTGAAATATAGTGATTGGTTCTCACGGGAAAAATGTTGGCTTCTTGTCACTCATTCTTTCACCTACTTTTGCCCGGTCCTTCATTAGGACACTGAAATGAACTGAAAGGGGTGGAGGAGGAGAGTTTTAGAAAAAAATGTCATAAGATTGTTAGGTGGGAAAAAGGACGTAACGACATGTATGTCATTGTGATGATTCATTGATTCACCACACCAACTTTTCTCTCTCTTATTTTCCCCATCGCGTGGCGTTAGATCCACAGAGAGACGGGAAATAGGCTTTTAAGTTGTTTTAACAAATTTGGAGCCTTTTCTTTGATCCTATTTCTTTGTGTAGCACATACACTAAGTTGCTTTGTTTGAAAATTAGGTTAAAAGGATGAAACGGCGGGAGAGGTGCGTGCGTTAGGCTTCTCACAGAGACAGAGAGATTAATATGCGTGTCAAGAAAAAGCGTTGTTTCGAGATGGGAACATAAAGTTAAAAAGATAAAAGGAAAACTATTAAGATGATTCGGGACGATAAGGTCGAAAGGCATTGATTTTCGGGATAACAAAATAAAAACGCTTTTATTCAACTCGATTGAACCATTTGCACAAATTGGTGTAACAAGAAAAAACATATATAGGCTGTGCGGAAAACAGAGGCACAGGTGTACATTCATTAAGAAAAGAAAAAAGAAATTAACAACTTGTGTGGGTGTATGTGAAAACAAACTAGTGAAAGCAAAGGCAAATTTTGCAGGTGTTATTTCCTAGTAGAGGAGACGCGAGTAAGCAGGCAGATTGGAGGGGAGTCATTGGTGCCAAAAACGGTAATCTTTTTGAGAGTAGGCAGCCCCTTCCAAACAATTCCCATCATTTTGGGTAAGTCACGAACAGTGGGACGAGCATTTCCAGAGATGTTGGCCAAAAGATAGCGAGAGCTCCAACGAGCGTCATAACGGCACCACATTAAAAAATTTACTTCCTCCACGTGTCCCAACCCTTTGAGCCAATTGAGAAGCAGGGGCGTCTCCATAAGGATCGAATCCACAGATACTTTTTTAAGATTAGGGCAAGCTACCGGGAAAAACGGGTTGAGAGCGTCGTGTTGGTATAGAACGGGAGAATGCCAGTCCTGAATGTCGAAACTTCGGTCAACGTTATCCAGACTGAGGTAGAATTCTTGCAAAAAAGGAGAAAATTTTGCAATTAATTGGAATAACTCCAAGGTGGCCACGGTCCACCGGTCCTGTCTGTGAATGGCCCAGTCGTCAATGTTCAAGGAGAGTCTCTCTAACCGCCAGGTCGGCAAGTTGCACAGCTTTGTAAAAAGCCGACGTCCAGAGTACTTACGTCGAACGGTGGTATCGCCAAAGCGGGGTTCGAAAATACCATTCACCCTATTTATTTTCAAGTCTCGAAGTTCTCCAAAAAAGCCAGTTTGTGGATTGGTCCGCATGTTTTGGAGATAGGTACTTCCCTCAAGAAGGCCACTTTGGACAACCAGTCTCTTCAGTTGATTTCCATACGCTTGTAGCAGAGCATCCGCTACCATAATATTTTCGTTAAACTCCAAGTCCAAAACTTCCAAGTTTGGCAGGGATGGAAAGTGTGAATATCTTGTGCGGTATTTACTCCAGGGACGAACTGAGCAATTGCAGACTTTGAAACCAAAATGTTTCAAGTGGGGTGTATGAGTCAAAAGAGTGCTGACATCTCCCATGTCAACACAGTGTAAGTGACACTCTTCCAATGTTAAGGTAAAAGAGGTTATGAATAGGCCATGCTTGAGGAGCAGAGGCTTCACCACACAGTGAATCTTGGTTCGCATGTTAGCATCCTCAATCCAGATGACCAACGATTTGGTCATTAGTTTGGAAAACTTGATTCGTTCAAAATTATGTCGACGACAACATGCTGGCAATCCACCGGCAAGTACTCCGTCGACCATTTTGCTGTGGACCCAGTCGTCATCATCAGAATGGGAGAAAGTGGATCTCCAACGCCAAACTAACTGGTGTCTACAATTTAGAAGATGGCTGACCAAGTGCTGCCACTCCTGACAAACCAGACGACACTGGAGTAAATCTCTACTCCGAAGCTTTTTCAGAATTAATTCGCGCATCTGTAAAATGCCAGGTGTAACATGAGAGGAAAGACTTACGCAATAATAATGCATTATGAGACTAATAAATGAACCGCTAATAATATACGTCTTTTACCTCCATTGGCAAACCTGTAAAAGTAGCCATTTTCACTCACCACCAGAGACTAGAGAGATCACCAGAAACTTATGATATAAGACTATTTATTAAAATCTTTAGCAAATCTAACCCAATAGGGATTCAATTTTTCAGACCAACTTTCTTTGAACATGTTTGATGGAGGAAGTGATGTCATGGAGGACGAGGTGCATTGCACATTCAAATTCATTCAACAAGAACGAAATTTTGTTTTTGAATGGTGTCTGTTGCAGTAATATTTTGTTGCAATGGTTATGGTTATCTATCATCAAAACTGCGTGGTAGCCAATCAATAAAAGCATAAAAGCATCGTCATCCTCCGCCGACAACCAAAAATGACCACCACCATCTACATTTTATCTTAAATTACGGTAAAATGGGTTGGTAATCGACAATCGACTTATATATTTACGCGACCGAAACCAACTTAAAGGTAACGAATGAAACGAATTGACATCAAATTGTTTAGGGTAGACATCTAAAAACTTTATTTAAAACCATTTTAGCTATTGCTTCAGTTCAACAGACAGAAGACAACAAATTAATTTTTATATCAATGAACACGAAAAGAAGAATCATAAAGCACCACTCCTCTGTATCTGTCGAATATCTGCTAGCCTTCCACACTGAACTTCAGGAAAAGCACTTTCAGCAGAAAGACTGGCGTGTGTGCATGTCATTGGTCCACAATCACAGCCATGCCAATCGGTTTCGTACAAACGAATGCTTGTTACTAACACAATGATGCCAAGAATGAAGACGTACAAGATAAGAACAAGGGTTCGGTACCGAAAACACTGAACAATAGATAAAACCAATTTTATACTAAAAATCGAACGTCGTTGGATAATTCCTCAATTTTTAATCAAAAATCATAATAAATAAACACTTGGTACAAGTAAAGTTAAATGCTACCTTAAAACTCCTCCTATCATGCAAGTAGACAATGGGCACCAAGGGAAAGTAGTAGGCCCGTTTTACTTTCCAAGATTTGTCTGCTAGCCACTGCATTAACTGTGCATTTAATTTAATTAATTAGTTTTGTTAATAACGTTAATACACTTGTCGTTGGTATGGCCTATGACCTACACGTGGAAAGGGTAATTGTAATTTGTTTGTGTTGTATTAAACGTACGTTCATAAGAGCGTGAAAGAAAAGATCGATAAAAATCCAAGTAGTTACAGTCGAAACTATTTTGTGGTCGGAATAGTTTCCAAACGAGGACGAGACCAACGGGTCAAACGACGTGATATTTTTGTAACAACGGGATGCAGATGGAGAGCCCGGAATCAAGGCAGAATTCAGAATTGCAAACACTGAAACAGAAACAAATTGCCGTTGTAAAAATGTCAAAAGCCAAAATTGAGTGTATAAAAAGCGTTAAACAATCGCATCAATAGGATAAACACCCGTACATCCCAAAAGGTACTGCGAATATCCCAAGAAGGCGTGCAGTCCCATAAAAAGTAATCTGTAGCGAATTCTGTCAGGCCGAAATGGCCCAGAGATAACAGCTATGACAAATAAAGCTAAACAGGCCCATCCCATGATTCTATGGGTGGCTGCAGCTGCACTCCAGCTCCTTCCCCACACTCGGCTCACCTTCCCGTTGGATACCAGGCCAGAAGCGGATAAACATAATATCAGGAAAGAAAAGATAAGATGGATAAAGTACCAAATACGAAACCCAACAATGTCCTCTGAGAGGAATGTCTCTTTGAAGTATCGTGCCACAAAATTGAGTACTGGAACCAGAAAGAGGAATGCCCAAGTAAACACCATTCCGTGATAAGCGCGCGATTTCTGGAAAGATATTAATAAACTTTGCTATTGAATTCTGAAACTGATCCTGATAAGATATGCAACGGTTAAAAAATCTCACCAAAATGTATCGTCCTGTAGCGTAAGGTGGCATACGTTTTGAAGACGCTGACGCTACCTGTGAAATATGCATAGGTTGGTATTTAAGTAATATTTTAAAAGCAAGTAAACAACAATATAGTCAGGATCGAGGGTCATCTGGTTAAATTGGTGATACTACCTTTATAATGTCCTCAATTGCAATGTCTCGTAAAACTGGACATTTTGCCGCCTTTGGATCGCACACTTTTTTTTGCTCTTTCATTTTCTTGTCCATATAAGACTTGTAATTTTCCATTTTGGAGGGATACGTGGCTCCCTCGTTTTTCTCGCACTGGTGAGGCACATCAATGCTACTGGAACTGAAACCTCCTAGTTCTTTGTAGAATTCCGGCTTGTATTTTTTCTCATCTATTTTATCACACCGTCCTCCGTACGACGGCTGTTTTTCTACGTAAGACGCAAACTCCTGTAGCCGGGTCAAGTACGTGCGACAGCTGCTGTATAGGGTGGGAGGAATATAGGGACCTTCCCTTTCATAGTTAACCACATCAGATGCAATTGAATCCTCCAGTTTATCAATCCAAAACTTGTCCTTGTTGCCTTGTATCATATCATTGGTGATAGTTTGACCACAATCCAGATCGGACGAAGATGACTTTGGAACGATATCCGCAACGCCGAACCATTTAGGATACAACCAATTCCCGCGTTGGAAAATTGTACTGGGGTTGAGGCTGTCCGTTGAACCTTTCTCTGTAAGAAAGTACAACCTGTAAATGAAAACGGCGACAACATTTTATAACTGTTTTTCTAGTGGCCGATTTTTATCCATCTTTGGGTCTACGCACATACGTTACTCGAAACTTGGCGTGTCGATTGCAGTAGTATTCATTAAGCCTCCACGTAAACCTCATCGTTAACCCCACGTTAGGGTTTATTGGTGATCCCATGTAATCATCCACGTTTATGTTGCCCATCGTGTAATCATTCTCATCTTCGATTGCATCTTTTATCGTGTACACCACACTTTGTGAAGGTTTTGCCTCTTGAAGTCCGGTTGCCGTGCAGGGTAGAAACTGTGCCGGGTGTGGGGTAGCTACTGTTTGACGGTTGCTTCTGTCCTGACAGATTTTTTCTGGAGAAGTTACGAATTCGCCAATGGCATTTCCCCACTCATCAGACATTTGAACAAACGCCCAAACTACTTTCTCCTTTATATGTACCTCAAAACTTAACCATCCGTTGAGGAATTTTCCATCATGCTTGACTGCGTACATGATAATATTCGCTCTACTTTGGTCATTGATTCTGCAACAATCTGGCATTAAACTGTGTCATACAACCATACAAGATATTACATATTAGACCTATAATGTGGGAAACTTAAATTATTAGAATAGTTTGGTACATTTTTTTGTTTCTAAACCTGTCTGACACAAATAACGCCAAAGATTGCTTCTCAAATGCCAGTGTTGCGGACCCTGACTTCTCGCCGGCGGCATATTTTCCACCTCCAATAGACGGACTACTTCTTCTAGTGCGCAGTGGCGCCAATGAATAACTGCCCACTTGAAACTGAGCCCTGCAATAGTCATTGAGCTTCGTTGGAAAATTGTCGTACGATCCATCAATTTTTTCGAGTAATGTCACTCCTTGTTTCAGATTTTCAAAACCCACGTTAATGCAAATTTGATCGATAAGGCTGGAAACCGGGGACAAGAGGAAGAGAAAACTTAGAAAGAACACGGCCACACTTTGAGTGAAACCGGTTCTACTGACGTAAGCTTTTTGACTGAGATAGGGATCCATCGTATTTTGGTAAATTGACACTACTATTAGGCTGTCATCTCTTTAACTAGAAAAGGCTTATTAAAATCTTAAAATTGTTCCAAGTTTAATATTTTTATGACAAAAAACAAATAACAGGTGGCCACTAACAAAGTTTCTTATTGGATTAAAAAATTCTCTTCCTCTGTCTAATATTATAGAACCAAATATATATGATCGATAAGGCTGGAAACCGGGGACAAGAGGAAGAGAGAACTTAGAAAGAACACGGCCACACTTTGAGTGAAACCGGTTCTACTGACGTAAGCTTTTTGACTGAGGTAGGGATCCATCGTATTTTGGTAAATTGACTATACTATTAGGCTGTCATCTCTATAACTAGAAAAGGCTTATTAAAATCTTAAAATTGTTCCAAGTTTAATATTTTTATGACAAAAAAACAGATGGCCACTAACAAAGTTTCTTATTGGATTAAAAAATTCTCTTCCTCTGTCTAATATTATAAAACCAAATATATTTCATCTTTTCGTTTCTCAAAACTCAAAATGTCAAATTCGCTTTAATTTTTTTACCGCGTAATTCATTGTCAATGTTATTCGTCATTTTTGATGTGATGTAATAGACTGACGACTAATCGGAAGGAAAAAAAAACTAGTTTGGCCAGCGATGAAATTGGTAGATTCCGTATTTGTTCTAGCACACCTTAACCTTGTGTACCTAATCCAACCCTAAAATTGTCAATTTATCAAATCTCAGTTGGAAACAGTTGCGCCCAACGTATTTTTACCATGGCTGGGGGCCCTGACGCGAACGACATTCTAATGGAGTTAACGGTGAGTACTAAATACTATTAATAAAATCAAAAAAAGTATTGTGCAGTGACTTTCTTCATAAATCATCTCTTCTCTTAATGATATGGATATCTATACTCTGTAATGATGTCTGAAGTAAATAAATACAATACAATTACAATTGAACCGTTGACAGCTCCATGTGGATTCTGAGAACCCGATAACACGTGAAGTAACATTACGGCTTAATGAACTTGCTGAGACCGTCGCATCTGGAAGTCCGGACGTTCGTGACAGTGTTTTGGAAATGAGGGCGTATGCAGTTGTTTGCCGGGCGTGGATTTACTGTTGTTACAGTGGTTCCAACTCAAACAGTTTGGCGTAAGTTTATACTACAAGTAATGTGCTTGTATTCTTTCAAAATAATGGTTTTGTCGGTTACTAGTAAAATTATTTTGATTTCAGACCAGGAGCAAAGTTTTGCAGAAACGCTGTTCTCAAGGCCTTATGTGCCTTAACCCCGGGCCATCCTGATATAATTGATGATGTCGGTTGGCAAATTATTTCTCAAGCTTTGGAGTATGCCTTTAGTTTGCAATATACTTTATGAAACAGGACTAGGACAGTAGAGTGGGGTCTCTGTATTTTTTTTATTTTTTGCTTCAATTCCAGCAAGACGCTTCCGGATCAAACTCAAATACTCGTCTTAAAGTTGATTCGCAATATTTTCATTAAAGCAGAAGAAAATCGAGAACAATTTTGCTGGTATCAAGACTTGCTGGA
>JAHZNB010001372.1:0-19041 GCA_027744295.1 Callyntrura guangdongensis
GACATGTATGTAATGAGGAGAGGACCATCAACGTGACATTTTGACACAATATAATTTTCATGTTCTCTTGTAGTTAATGTGCCATAAAGGTGTTGATAAGCACACAACAGAATTTTTCTCCTAAGGCTATTAAAGAGATACATAGTTGATACAACTTGAGAACTACACACCGTTTATTTCCCTCTCCTGTACTGCCACAATTCACTACATTAAATTGCCAATGTCTTTCATTTTCAACTGCATGTACAGAAAAAGTTACTGAAATTTGCCAGCAAACTCTTATCCACTATCTAATTCTGTCAATTCTGCTGACATGCCACACACTCCCTCATCCTCCAATATATCTACTTTTAATATTATAATGATCCTTTAACAACCAGTAACCACAATAACCTGTAAATTTAATTGCTCGCCTCGTCAATACTCCTACCAAATAACACGTGTGGTACAACGTGTATTTAACCAATCCCATCCATTCATTTTATGGGCTAATTATCATAATCATACTTTCTTCTTCACATTGTACAAAAATTCTTAGGGATCATTTCCATCAATTTAATAAGCTGGCCAGTCAAATAATCGAACACATAATTGAAAGTGTCTAGCTAATTATTTTTATCCGTGTACCATAATGTTAACACCTAGTAGCGCAACGACCAACTTTGAATACTGGCACTTTATCAAAACAATGGTAGTAATAGGGAATATATTATTAAAATTTCTGTAAAAATGTTAACTCAACCGTATGCTTCAATGCAAATTTTATACTCATATTTAAACATCGCATTAACTTTTTTACGAGCAGAAACTTGTTATCCGCGGCTAAATGGAAAAACTTGTCAATTGAGCGAGAGTGTCGATTGACGCCATTGTTGTTGTCGTTGAGTTGTTGCGGTAATGGAGGGGGCGCACCTCTGTCATGTTCTTTTAATAGCGATACTCATCATCATTTTATAGTACTCCCCATTATCCTCGTAAAATAATAAGTAATAACAGATTCATTGCCAATTATTTTGTTAAAAGTAGATTAAGCTGCCAAAAAATGAGCAGTCAAAATATTGCACCGAGTTAACAACAGTTCGTCTTGCACTCTGACGACGAAAGTGAGTAGAAAGACAACAAGGTAGGTCCGTGTAATTCATCGTCTGTGGAGTCAAAATAATGAGGCACACGTATTTTTATGAAGGTAAATAGTAATATTAAGTGACCTGCTCTACAGACCCCAAAAATATGCAGCAAATGATTTGATTTGATATGAATTAAACAAAAGACAGCGATAAATGTAAACACATTTTATTGATTTGGTGGCTCCGGTGGCCTACAAGTTTATCGACGGCAAAGGTAAAATCTAATTTTAGCTGTCAGTTATCCACTGCAGTTATTACAGCGCTGTTTTATTTCACTGTGCTCCTACCGTCAAAACACCCTTTGCTCACTACTGCGTGCACTGCACACCAGTTCCAACTCGTAAAATCCACCAAGAAAATATTAAGTGCACTTTACAAAAAAAATATAACTGTGGCAATAAATAACAATGGAGCAATGATAAATATTTAATGACAATGAAAAGACGTTGAATAAAAATTTCGTCCCGTGTGAGAGATGACTTCTGTGCCATCGTCTTATAAAACAATATAACGCAAATCCATACACTTCTGCACAACGTCAATTTATTATGATTTTTTTTTTCGTTTTTTATGCTTGGTAGTCAGCACACACAACACTACGTTCTATGTATACCACACAGAGTCACAAATACAGCGCACCACTTTTTAAGGCAAGTTTTGTGTATGAATTGTGTGATTAAAAATGGACATGAGAAATTAAAATGACAAGACGGAGACGTCAGTCAGTCAGTCACTGGCTCATTCAAACAAAACATCAAATATCACTCTCTTCTTGTTTTGGTCTCACTGTCACTGTCTCTTCCCCTCTCTCCCCCTTCTGACCATCACTATTGGCATACTATGTATCATATCATCATCGTCATCGTCGTCACCCTTATGGCATGGCATTACTAATAATCTTCACCATTCTTCTTCTTCTTCTCGTTGGTAAAATTAGAGAGAGAGAGATGGAAGAAAAAATGATTATACAAAAATATTTAACATTAATGTCTGCTTCTGCTGTTGCTGCTGCTGTTGTTGCACTTGAGCATTCCGTGTGTACTCTGTTACTTTTTTGACGTTGACGAATTAAAATGAATTATGATGATATGCGTCGTATCACAACTATCAACCTTTTTTAAAAGCCTTCTTCTTTTTCGTCTTTGTTGTTGTCGTCGTCCGCAGCTTGAGAGTTTCGTTTTTACATGGTTGCAGACAGAGTCTCCTCAAGAGAAGGATGATGATGATGATAACGATGTTTAAATGAACATAAGGACAAAATATTAAGGATACATGATTAAAGTTGCCGAGAGAGAGAGAGAGAGATGTTGTCGTTCTGTAACAATATTGCTTTTTGAAAGAAGCTTATTTCGTGATATGTACTTTGTAACAGTAGTAGTGTAATTACCCATAAGTAGGTGTGAATTGACTTTATACAGATAACGCAACCATTTTTGATAGTGATATTATTTAGCTCTTTGCTGACCCTCACTCTTGGTTGTATGCGAGTGTCTTGTAATAATGTCTGTCGTCTGTGGTGTGTAAGTACCAAAGCGCCAGTTAGTAGTCGCTTTGCTATGTGTGGCGTGTGATATGGTTGTTCTCTCAGTCTATTTTTGTAACAGATGTCAAATGCATAATCAGTACAAAGTACAACAGAGTGCAACTCACACGCCAAAGTATATATCAAGTTTGGTTGATTAGGAGAGTAGGGAAAACATTTTATCTAAACAGATTTAGGAACTTTTCCTGAAAGCAAAAAAATAAACCGAAATTTAAATAAACAGTTAAGTGCAAGTAGTGAACTGGTGAAATCGAAATAAAAGATTTTTTTTCTCCGTTGTCAACTTCCTTTGATGACGATGTTGATGCGGATGATGGCTTTGCATTGACCAGAAATGCTTTTAGGGAGCAGTCAACCACCCACTACTACAGTAGAACCACGATAACCGTATGGCAATATCGAAAATCCTTTTAAACTTCCACATGACTGCTCAAACTCGCTCGGAAAGCTCTCAGAAGCAACAACAAAGCGACAAACCAAAAGGCAAAACTCTTTGCCAAGAGCAGTGTCGTTTTGTCAGCAGCATTATCATCATCATCATCAAAGGCGTTTCAGTAGAAGACGCATCTCCCTCACGAAACGTAGCTCATTTTGTCGTCTGTCGTCGTCTCTCTGGTTTTTTTTTTCATCTGCTTTGAATTTTGACAAGTTATTCTCTCAGTCACCCACCATCAGCATTCATCCGTTCTGCTTCGATCGTCGACATCATCTTCATCTTCTCAGTCTCCTCCGTATCTAAAGACAGACCAAAAAGCACATATTTCAGTTCCAACATCCACTTCACACACAAAGCGACACCACCAACAACACTAATCCAGTTTACAGAATAAAAACCACAATGGAAACAGTACAGAGTGAGAACTCCTACGACAAAGAAGAAAGAAACGCTCTGTGCTGATGTGAAACAAGTATCAACTTTGTTCTCACAGTCAGCAGTCAGTAAAAAAAAACTACTCTTGTCTTTCAATTTTTTATTTTATTTCTCCACGCATTTTTTTCCTGTCTATTTCCCTCAAAATGAGGATGTGTGCAAGGTATTTTGTGACAGAATGTGTCACAGGCAAACATGCGCGCACACCGTCTTGTAGTATGTCAACTTGTGGTGGCGTCGTGTGTAGCTAACCGGATTATCGAAACATATTTTGTGTCTGTGTGTCCTTTTGTCTCTTTTATTTGCTGAAAGTTTAAAGAAAAATCCACAGAGAAAACTTTTTCTCGTGATTATTTTTTCTCGACAGCGTGTCGTCGTGGTGTAGCGTCGCCAATTGTTGTTAAAGTGTGTGCGTCAGTTTAACATTTTGTTTGCTATGGTTTATCACAGTGAGTTATTCAGGTGAGGGATCTCTCCAGAGAGAGAGAAAGAGAGCGAGAGGAAGAGAAAAAGAATATATATTTTTGTGAATGTAACTAGGTAGCCATAAACCGACATCAGGAAAAGTAGTATTTAAACTGTGCAGCCTATTTTCCTTGTACCATTGCGCAGTAGCAAAAGACGTGATTATTTTTTCTCGACAGCGTGTCGTCGTGGTGTAGCGTCGCCAATTGTTGTTAAACTGTGTGCGTCAGTTTAACATTTTGTTTGCTATGGTTTATCACAGCGAGTTATTCAGGTGAGGGATCTCTCCAGAGAGAAAGAGAGCGAGAGGAAGAGAAAAAGAATACATATTTTTGTGAATGTAACTAGGTAGCCATAAACCGACATCAGGAAAAGTAGTATTTAAACTGTACAGCCTATTTTCCTCGTACCATTGCGCAGTAGCAAAAGGACCAGTCAACAAATCCATTTTCCCTTCAGAGAACCACTGTCATCATTAACCGTCGGCGGGTTTTAATGACATCTCCACAGAGAGCTGTAACTGTCTACTTTTACACATGCCTATGACAAGTCACAAATGAAACTCGCACCGCGCGTATAAGGTAAACTTTTAGTTTTTCTCTTTTCTGACAGTGATGTATTTTTTTCTCTGTCTTTCTGAAAAAACACTCGAGTTTTGTCGACCTTCCTTATAAAAAGGAACTGGTTACAAACTATTTTTTTCTCTTTTTCTCAATATTGATGTTATACAGCATTACCCCACAGATCAGACAAAATACATTTGACAAATCACCTTTTGACATTGTCCCTCTCAATGTACCATTCCAAAACCACCCACCCACGCATAATATAGTCCAATGGTCTAATATACATAATACTAGGTCTAGATTATCCTGACGAAATTCGAGACCTAGCATAAAAATGTGAGAAAGCTGATACCGACGTTGCAGAGCACCAACCAAGGGAGAAAAAAATTGTCGTGCTAACATGCATATTACATTACTTGACAATCTCTCCACAATCTCTTCTCTCTCCCTGTGCGCCTTTTTTATACACTCTCTTCTCTGCTGTTGGTGCTGCTACTGCTGATTTATGAATTTTCGGTAGTGGCACTGGCAGCTGGAGTCATATAATATGACTCATATTGTACGAACAACGATAATATCATATCACATCATATCATATCATCGGCCAACGCAGTATCATTCTTCCCACCAGTGCGCGCACCCAGTGACAAAAAAATCTGACTGTGTGTGCGGTTGGTTATGGTTACTGGTATGTGTATGTGTGCGGTGGTAGTACCGCCATAGCCGTAAAAACTGGAGCAAAACATTTTTTTCTCGACCGGGGGAAAAAGTATAGAAGTATAAAAAAATTCGGGATGATCATCCCGATCTTGATGATAGGACCATCATCAAGATCACTTTTCTTAAGAAAAAAAAAGTTGTGCTACAAAAGAAGTTTGTACGTGTTCACATTTATTATTCCCCTCGTGCTACTGCTCCTGCTGCGGCTGATGATTGTGATGATGATGATGATGTGCAATGTGCATCCTCTTTTCCGCTGTAAAACTGTGACAACTTGGTAGTACGTAGTAGTGGTGAGTTCGGAACTCGTTTTCTTTTGTGTCCATTTTGGCTTCTGCTCAACAAAGCAACTTTATAAAGAACAAAAAATGTCAAGAAAGTAAACGTTCCCATTAAATTTAATTTTTCCTCCAAAACCTCACCCTGTCCTACCCCACCAGAAAAAGGAAAAAGTTTGCCAGCCAAAATCAAAAGTATATTAAACATGAAAATTAACCAAAATATAATTTGTTTCTTAATGACGCACTACTCCTCTCCTTCTCCCCGTACTCTCCTTCGAATGACATCTTTATAAAATCGTGACATACTCAACGACAAAATATCAACCTCAATTATTACTCACGAAAATCAATTAATTGTCTGACGACGGGTACAAAAACAAAGTAGCATTCCCAATTCTCAAAGGACTATTAAAGTGCACATGTTGACATGAAATGTGCATTTGGTTTATTACGTATTTTTTTTGCCCACAGACAAACAAATGTTTAATTTACAAACAAGATATTTAACGGCATGCCTGTAAAATCAACGCATAGATGGAGGAGATAAGGACATTTACACGAAAGAAGGGAGATACAACGAAGGAGGGGAAAAAATGGAAAAATAATATTCTTCTTGTGGCGCGTGTGGGATGTTATAATGTGTTGAACCTCTTTTTTCTCGCAGCTTCCCTCCATTTTATACTCGTCTTTTTTCATGATGTTTTCATATGACTGGTTTGTGGTTTACACTTGTGTGTCGTGTCATGGTGTGTGCTACAAAAATTACTCTCACTCAATCCTCCTGTATACGCACACTTTTTCAATATCGAGTGCAAATCGAAAACATCCAAAGTAGTTTATTGATTGAAGAAAAGTTTTACACATTTTTTTCCTGATCACCCCAATAGCAAAGCGATACCCTCATCCAATAGCAACATCAACACACGTTACCTAGATTGAACGAATGGAGCCAAGAAAATAATTTATTAATTTTCTTGTAAATAAGCAATAATAGTTTACACATTTTACACATAGTCAGTGGGAGGAAACTGTAAACATAACACACATACGGATAATTATGGTGGTGATCGGTTTTTCAGCCTGTTGTTCATGTGACTGTCTAATCAACTATGTTTACTATAAAATGTATATGTATAGGTACAAATGTTTGCCAATTTGTGGTATACTGCTACTTAGTGTAGTATTGCATGTTGTGGTTGTATGTAGGTAGTAGTTCCAGAGAAACACTAAAGTTATCATCGTGCTTTCTGCATTGCATAATGTACACAAAAAATATCAAAGAAAACTGGGCGTAAGGAGAGAAAATAAAAAAGGAAACTTTTTTCATTCATTTTTCTTTCTTTTTTTTATTTCAGGTTGACACGACAAAGGGAACAAAGGCCAAAAACTTTTTTCGTGTGTTTTTTTCAGCCGCTTGCTGTCTGCCTCCGGGTCTGAGTGAAAAGGACAGGGAGACAAAGAACAAAAGTGAAAAGTTGCAATTTTTAGCACAAAAACAGACCAATGAGGTGTGTGGCAGAAGAAATGTGTGTGTGAGAGAGTCCGTTATAAAAAAATAGGAGCCAAAGGATACATATCTAATCTAAAACCTGGCTGTGTAGACTAACCAGATTTTTCTGGAAAATTCCAGTGTTTGCGGTTCCCCAATGAAACCACAAACTGTCCTGCAAAAGTGACCAAAAGACCAAAAAGTATTGAAAGTAAAATGATAAAAACAGAGCATTATGCAAAGAAAAAGAGTGCAGGTGATAATTATGATGATTACTTAGTGCGAAAAGGGAGAGAATAATTATTGTAGATAACTTGTACTTGTCGTATAAACAGCAGCGATTAAATTAAAGGGTAACTGTGTACGAACGTGTATGAATGACTATTTGGGATATCATACGATGATAATGGATACAACCCACACATCCAGGACAAGTGGTAGGAGCGACTCAAAAAAAGGGAAAAAATGTTCCAATAGCAGCAGCAGTAGCAGTGGTACTGGTGGGTTACTATTTCCCGGAAATGGACTGGTTGTAGCAACAGTAGCAGTTGTCGTAGGTTTGTTTGACTCTCTGGTAAAAGTCAATGCATCCTCCCATTTAACTTGGGAAAAGAACAATAATCGCAGTAACGACAATACGTCGTACGAGAACGGTGGTTTGCCGGGAATGCTACACGAAGCTTCTCCGGTTAATGACATGTCATCCAGTGGTGGTACTGTTGGAGGATCAGGAGACTTGCAGTATAGCAGTATGAATCCCGCGTACGAGAATTTAATGACGGCAACCAGTACCTCGTTTGCACCCCCGATGTCGTTTTCCGTGGATGATGACTTGTTTCAGGAGTACGATTTAGTGCTAACCCAATTGGCGGCCGTGTTTTGCGTGATATTTGTTGTGTTGGGGGTGCCAGGAAATCTCATTACTATCATCGCTTTGGCCAGATGCAAAAAGGTACGGCAATTATGAAATAATTTAACTATAATTATGATACAGGATACTAAGTTCTTTAAATAGACTGTGGAAGGCGTGAGTGGTTGATGAAGTTACACATTGTCGATTAAATTTCTGAATCGCAATCTTTCCG
This sequence comes from Callyntrura guangdongensis, assembly GCA_027744295.1. Classification (NCBI taxonomy): domain Eukaryota; kingdom Metazoa; phylum Arthropoda; class Collembola; order Entomobryomorpha; family Paronellidae; genus Callyntrura; species Callyntrura guangdongensis. The sequence continues at coordinate 8,148 of JAHZNB010001372.1, forward strand.
CATCCTTTTGTCTCGTACCGACCCACTAGGTACACACGCACGAGATAACCGTATCACTTCCTCTTTGTTGACTGCGTAACTGTGAGATAATAACGTTGGTGCCTAATAACGGCTTCCTATTTAAATTAGGTAACTAAAGTATGACGCAGTTGCNTTTGTTGACTGCGTAACTGTGAGATAATAACGTTGGTGCCTAATAACGGCTTCCTATTTAAATTAGGTAACTAAAGTATGACGCAGTTGCTGGCCGTGTCCAAGGATTTTACATTTAAATACACCATAACGATAGAATTGAGCCTTTACTAAAAAAAAAGCTAAATTACAAGCTCAAAAAAATCGTTATGGTGTTTTTGAATTGTACAATCCTTGGCCGTGTCATTTTCTGGGAATCAAAAATACACCAAGCTTGATTCTCTCTCTTTTTAAACCAATTACGTATACAAAGGTAAAGATACATCTCAAATAACAGTAAAACAACAAAGTCATCAATGCAAATGCATCAAAATTGTGATCTATTACTTAAATTTATTTTGTCTGGTAAAAAATTATACCAGCGGCGTTTTGATTAGCCAACTTTGTAATTTATTATTTATGCGGTTGACATAGCCCTTTTCCAAATGAAATTATTTATATTCTATATCACCTCATCTCATTAAAAAATAAATAATAACTAACGCTCTTTTTGACAAAGGAAAATAAGTTATCTATAATGAGCAGATACCGTGTAAGTATGAGCAATAATGATATTGTACGATGCGGTTTCTGATTATAAAATTATTTACACGACCCTGTTAGTTTCGGAATATACGTACTGCTCCCTGTCTGCAGTTTGATTGTTGGTCATTCATTGATGATCACACGCTTAAGAAAACTACTTTTCTTCTACGATGTGCTTCTGTAACAAACTTCGTTGATCGTCAATGATCACAACATCATTAACATAATCATCATTAGGAAAGTGCAACTCTGTGCGTAAGGATTGATCGGATTAAGAAATTACCGATAAGAATCTTTTTCATCTCCCTTTCATCTCATCAAATCATGCTGATGATTACGACGATAATGTGTCGATCGATCCTCAATAAAATAAAATACTATAATGTAAATCTGACTACAGGTGACGTGCGTCGTCTTGATTCTTTTTTAAGCAGATTTGCATAGTATCACGTCTCAAATGGGTAAATAATAGGTCGTTATCGTTTAGAGAGGAGTAGTCGTTAAAAAAAGTTGAAAACTTGTAATAAAACAGCTATGTGGTCGTGGTAGACCATACAAAAAGGCATACAAACAACATGCACTTATAGCCTGTTAGACACACACAAAACAGGTGCGTGCCAGAATGCGCGCATCACCATCATCATCATCGCCACAATCACGATCATCGTCGTCGTCGCTGCCATCAACTTCTCATCAAGCGGTAACAGCGCCTTGTAATCTTGTGTAGTTATGTATATAGGGATCGTTTCACCTGGTCTGGTCAAGTGGTAAAACAAGGTGTTACACGTAAACGTAATGGTAATATGAACCAGTGCAAATTGACTGTGTGGTGCAGTTTCAAGTTTGGACTTCTCAGGTGCACATACACGCATCAAAATATGCACAATGCACCACATCAGCAACACCCCTAACAAGTACACATCAAAAATGTCTGGCACATTAAAGCATGAAAAAATGCAACTTGAAAAGTATTTTTATGATTCCATAAAATATATTAGTAATCCTATAATAATTGACACCATGTCATGTCAAGTAGGTAGGTAGAGTGATAGATAGGTATGGACGACATGGTCAATGGTTGGTTGTAGTAGGTAGGTACCTGTATTTTGGGTTTATACTCATTGGGACAATAAAAAAGGTTAACATCGAAAAAAAATTACTGTTCATTATTGCTGATCATGCAATTCAATAAAAATGTGATTTTCATGAGGTGTCATCCACTAACTCGTAGGTAATTGACACTGTGAGACTGAAAAATGTGTTGAAAACTAGATACGTGAAGGATTTTGAACTTGAGTGTTTTCTCAACCAATTGGCAATTATTGAGTACAATAAACGCCTTTAATAAATCATTTATAAAGACTGGAATTAAATAAGTGCAGATTAAAATCATCCATTTTGCATTTGCGTCTTGAATATGATGATTGTAGTGAAATAATGGAACAATAACACGTTCGGTTTAATATTTAGATAGGTTAGTCCATTTCTATTTGATGTTAAACAATAATGGTGTTGATTAATGTGTTATGATTATTGATTATGATACTTTTGACTTTACATGCAGTGGGCCAATGAAAATTGATATTTTGGTTATGTAGTAGTGGTAAATTGTTATCAAATTGAAACCGATTGATTATTATCTTTTTCGAAAAGGGCGTGTAGAGTATTTGTACTAAAATTATCTTTTTTTAAATCGAATATCCGTGGTCATGTCACTCTACGTGTAAGTAGTGTAACATAAAAGTGTTTACTAACATTTTAACTGAGCAACTGTGAAATGTTATATGCTTGAGGCGAGTGAGGAGTTCACAACAATGTTGCAAATTAATGCTGCTGACATTAATGAGTACACATGTTAAAATTTACGAAGGAATGCACTCAAAAACGTTAAAACATGCACATAATGACGTGTGAATAATGAATTTTTCGTATCTTTAGAAAAAACGTGCGCATTATGATGATGTAACATTTATTATGCACGAGACGTTGCTTTTGGCAGGATAACAATTACAGCTCCAGTAAATCTCTCGGGTGGTACTATAATTTTTTCCTAAAAATTTGTTCAGGATGTTGTGTTGAAAGCGCAGTGATCAGAAAGAAGGATGGGAGCATTACCATCATCATTCAAAAATGAATGAAACGTGAAAATGCTGACTGCAACTGTTATGGTCATATTAAGCAAACGGAAATGCTTTGCATTTTTGCAAGAGATGTGCATCATTCTCGCACAGGAATATATAAAGCTAACCATTTAATGACTTCATTTGAAGATAAAATTGAAAAGCAAAGTGGTAAATTTTTTTAGACGGTTGGATATTTCCACTTCCTTTTTTACATTAACCCCGTTAAATTCCTAAAGCTCCATCCCCAAAGCTTTCTCAAAGAGAGCTGAGCAGAGGCGGTTGTTATTGATGTAGAAATTTGATGATAGATGCCCAAGCTGCACGAGGGATTTTATGAAACAAAACGACAAAGTGCAAAAAGAGAGATTCAGGCGCATTTTTCCAGAAAGAGGGCAAGTAAAAACCGAAATTTAAATGAAAAAGCCAGAGACCCATCATGAAACTTTGCCATACGAAAAAAAGTAAAAGATGAATGGAAGTAATTACTTTTTTGAATTTTCACCGGAGAGACCCTAAAAGAGAGAATATATATATTTAGAAAAGCACACAGCTTTATATTCCATCTAAGGTTCATCGACCAGCGCCGCTCACACTTCACGTCAAAGAAAAAAAGTTTAAAAGGAAAGAAAAAAAACTCCAGTTCAGTTACATTTCTCTTTGGAAATACCTACATAACCCGACGCTTATAATAATAATATGTGTGCAGTGTGCAAGCCTTGTGGTGAGAGTGTATATTATCGAATGAGATACTTACTTTTTGGATGGTTGTGACAAGCAATATTTTTAATGACCGTCATAAATTTACTCAACTTGTTGGTAATTCTCTTCTCATTGTTATTGCAATGTTCTATTATGTTTACGATGGCATCCTCGTTTCCGTTACGGAATTCTCTCTCCATATCCGGTGGCTGAATGCCCGTCGTGTCCCTTTTTTCTCTTTTTTGTTGAGGTGGGTCAGCTGCTGCTACTGCATGCATGTGGCAGAATACTTCACAATGCAACGAGTAAAGATACATCCATACATACATACATACTTCCACAGACGGACACATTTTAACATTTTTTGGAAAGAAACTAGTAAACTGCCCATAGACTGCATAACTTTTTAGTTAACTTTTTTTATTCAAGTTACTACCATCCCGGCTACTCCTACTCCAACACACACTAGAAAAATCTTTCAAGCTTTTTATTATTATAGGTCAGTTTGGTCTTTTGTACATAAAAAGCAGTGGACCAGGGACACATATGAGCATCAGCACAGGGAAATAAAAAAATTATTTTACTACTTCATCATTCCTCTTATACAGCGAGGAGATATGAGCCAGGGATAGTAAAAAAATAAAAAAAAGCTTTATGCATCGTCGTCGCTGTCGACATCGTCGGAAATCAAAGTACAAAATGCTCTCGCGTTCCACTCAACAAGCAAGCGATGGAGAGAGAGAGAGAGAGAGAACCTCTCCAAGAAAATCTTGAAGCAGCAGCATACTAAATTCCAAAAGAAATGGTTTTGCGTGGGCTCCTGTTCTTCTTCTATCGAAACTACACAATAAACTCGTTTAGCGAAGTTAGTGGCTCACAACGACGAAAGCACGCATAAGCACATAAGTTGATATAGCCATCCGACTGTTGCTGCTGATATTTTCGTTCGTTTTTTTAAAAGGGTTGCTGCAACTTTGTTTTTTGGAGCAAAACCATAAAAAGCTCGCATCACTCACACAAGTCACAACTTGAAAGAGACAGTTAAGACGCGAGGGAGAGGAAAAAGTTACGAGGATGTAACAACGACGACGACGATGATGATGATCAAGTGTGCATGCATACATTTATACAGATATTGAGTCATCAAAAAATATGATGTCTCTGTGAGGAGATGCGACGAACAGAGTGATACGGAGAAGTGTACGCCACGAAGAACCGAGTCGACCAAAATGATCATGTTGACGATGATGACAGTAGGACTGTCCATAAAATAGTTTTCATTGAAACAACAAAACTGATGAGGACGTTTAATGTAGTGAGCTGATGATGAGAAGGGGGTATATAGGCAGAAAAAGTACGTTAAATTCACGGTATAGTTATACCTAACAAGTTGGGTTTCTTGGGACTGGTTGTGTGATTTAAAACAATGTTGTAACAATTTGTCATTTGGTTATTTCCCTGTCACTTTTCATGTTGCATTGAGCCTTTTGCATTTAACAAGATAATACAATGAAGCAAATAAAGTAGAAATGTTCAGCAGCAAGAGTAGCAGCCAAAAAAGTAACGACAGCAAAATGGACAGCAAAACGCGCGTATACACACGCACATACTCAGGATTGTCAAGATTTTTTTATGATGAGGATCATTTCAGATGATCATATTGTGCATAACTTGATATGGATTCAACAAGAGCATCTGATAAACATGACGATGATGATGATGACGACGACGACGACAACAACTCTAGCATGTGGAATTGTCGTGGTGTGGTGGTGATATTATGTTGGTGATCATGACTATCATCATCGTCATGATCAACTTTGATATGATGATGTTATTGGGTCGTAGTTGGTGGTGGCAGTGGTGGCGGTGGGAATGAATCTTGCCTTTTTTAATCCGAATAAAAAATGACAACGTATAAAACTCAAGGGCAAGAAAACAGCGACAATTTTGGTTTGTCTCTTTCCCTTTCTTGGCAAATGCATGTTTTTTTTATTTCAATCAATCAACATCGTAAATATTTTTAAAGGGAATAATTAGCCTGTTGATGGGCATGCCTGACGAAAATACGACATCATATTTTATAAGCAAGTAAAGTACGTATGTACGTATTGTACAAACGACTTTGGAATTGGTTTATGATGATGATGATGATTCTCTGCAATTTTATACAGTTATGGTCGCGTAGGCTGGGGAGAATATTTATTTATCATCACAAACTAATATCACAACTTGAGATCTTATTTTTTTTTACTACGCATCAAGTGGCAGAGATCGTAATCAGCAGCACACCGTGCAGCAAACACAATGGTGATGATATCAGTGCAGTGGCACTGCTTTACATTTTTTTACCTTCTTGCTTCGTATTGTGTTGCAGCTTTGTCCAAAAAAGCCAAAGTCAAGAAGAGGAAATCTCTTTTTTAGGGTTTCAAAGTCGAGATGGACGAGTTTTTGTTTGATTTAGTACGACAATTGATGACGATGGTGTTATCATGGTGAGCTTCGAGAAGAGGATAAAATGTTATGTAAACGAGATGATTTTCCACGAATGTTGATAATACACCAACGCCACCACCACTAACCACTGGTGATTGTGTCCTCATATCCGGATCCCCTGCTGAATTTGTGAACTTGCTGCTGCGTGTCCTCATTAATCACGAGGTTTGACTGGGAACACGCGTAACAATTAAAATGGTGGATGTGGTTGAAGATGATAAAGATGGCGAAAATTTTCCGTAAATCTTGTCAGTGTCACTGCCAGGAAGGAACAACTCGTGTAAACACTTAGCTTCACTAGTGAATTTATGTAAGAATTGTAAGAATTCGTAGACTTGTTCCTGTTTTTTGGTCGCTGTAAGTGACATTCGACACTTGAAAAAGGTCTAGGGGTTTGCTGGTGTCAGCAACAACAACAACAGCAACACAAGGCGAGAAAAGGATAGAGTTTCGGTTTCGTAAAACTGCCTATATAGTCTATAGTGCGTCGGTATTTAGAATTTATGCGTATCCAATGTTTTGCCTTTCATACTACTATAACTTAAGTTATTGTAACTCTAAGCCAAAAATAACGACAAAAACGACAAATCACAGAAACAAGTAGTAGCAGCACGTGCGGGTGCGTGCGTTTTGCGTCACCACTGTGCGTAGTACTGATTTTTCTAAGCTAGGTCTCATTAAAAATAATTTTGTTTGACAAACTTGATACTCTCAGAGAGAAACAAAAATATTTGAAGCAAAATAAAAGTTTGTTTGTTGGAAAATCTTAGTTTAGCCAAGCGAAAATTTATTTTAACAAAAATAACAGTCCCAACTTGCACAGGATCGTTACCAGTTTCTCGAGAAAAAAGATTTTGTACAACTTTTTAGAAAAGCCTTGGGAAAAGAAAAGTCTTGTTTCCACTGAAAATGGAAACAACAACTGCTTAGGATTCGCTAAGAAAGCAATTTCTTAAATTTCTCAATGACATACATCACCTCACCCTTCACACTACTGATATTTGCCTGTGGACTTTACTATTAAGTTAATGAAAAATTAACTAGCTATCAAACTCCCCACCCCACAATATAATAGCAACTCAGTTTATCCCGTGATAACCTACTAATAAATTCATTTAGAGAGGGTTAGTAAATAATATTATGGCGTCATTACTACTCATATGTACTTTGAAAGTAAGTTTACAATATACAACCTTTTATAATATGTAATATGTACTTAACATATCACTTAGCTCTAGAAAAACGAATTGTACATACTTGAAAAAAGTTTTTTTTAAATTTTAAGTCACATCTGCCATGTAGATGGTTACAAAGTTTTTAATTCCTCCCAATGATTACATCAGTCAAACTACGTAGTTGACTTTGGCTTGCCAAAATGTATTTGGCTACCTTGTAGTATCCCTTTGCAAAAAGTGGAAATTCTAAAGTTTTAGTTATGTAGCTACTACGTACTTATCACTTAATCATCGCTCCCTCGAAAATTCCCTTTTTGTTCCGTGTCCCATGTGCCCTGTCCTCGTATAAACAGTCCCGTCAAATATTCATTCAGACGAAAGTACGTGGCATGGTTTTTATGAAACTCCTAGAAAAGAAGAAATAAGTAGTGAAAGTGAAATATCCCGGTATTTATTTTATTCCGACTTCACTTTAAAACGTGCTGCTCTCTTTTCTCCCTTTTTATCCAACCATTTGAGTAGGTGGGAAAATGAAAAACGGGTAAACTGACTTAGGGTACTGCTTGGTGTTGGTGTTTTGTAAGTCTGCAAAGTTCCTGGAATAAAGCAGCAACAAAATCCTCCCAAAATAAATTTTTCTTCTTTTTTTACGCTGATTTGTATGCCAGAAGAAAGTGTCAGAACAACCAAGGATCTTGCTATACTGCTTTACTTGGCTGAATGCTTTAAAAAAATCTTATTGCTGCTGCTGCTGCATACCAAATTACGTATTTACCATTCACCCTGCTACATGACTGTTTGGGTGGCTGTCTCCTCCAAAAACATTTTCTGGCTATTCTCCCCCTGCTTGTTATAAACAATATAATATTCCAAGACAGATTTGACGTTTTTCGTTTCTAGAGTGGAAAAATGCGCACTAGTTCATCCTCAAAAAATATCCATTATTGCACATCCGCCTTAGTGCTGGTAGCCTGTTTAGATTTAAAATATTTGCATAAAGCATCCCCTCACACGTCACTGTCGTCAAATTGGACGATGATGGTAAAAATAATAGTAATAATGCAACTTTAAATAGAAATTATATTATGCCTCAGTGGGTCACATAGAGTGATCATCTTAAAAGCAACGGGGCACATAAATAATAGCTTTTTTTCGGGCAACGGTTACCATAAACGGGAAGGACCTAGCAGGATCTTTGTGTGTGGTACCCTATGAAATAAAAATATTGGCTTAAAATTATCAACAGATGTTGGCAGTTGTTGTAGCTGAAAATCTATTTGCCAAAAATAAACACACCTACATAAATTGACTACAGACGATGAATATAATGGTATGAATTGCACTGGCCCGTTAATAATAGCATGTATGTATGTAAATATGTACATATACATTTTTTTAAAAATAATTTCCCTCAATCCCATCTTTTCGATTATTTTTTCTGATTAAATTTTGTTCAGTATAAAACTATTCTCGATTAAGAGAGGCTACTACTACTCTGGGTAATGAAATTTTCGGCTGACTGCTACTCTGTGCTGCTTTTATTTCGAAGAAAATTCTTGGAATTTTTTCCCGTGTAGAGACTAGTTTAGTTTGGCGGATTCTCGGGATTGGATGGGCAATAAGCGGGGTTATTTCTGGGAGAAACGTACAGGGCCAAGCAGGGATTACCTCGTTATATTTTGGATGTATATGAGAATATGCATGACTATTTCATGAAGAGAAAGGCTTTTTAGTATAAAATAAATAAATACGTAGTAAAAAACTGCAGCAGTTTTTTTTCATTCATTCATTCAACCACTTTTCCTGTTTTGCTCCAAGTTTTTCCCTCTGCTTTGTACTAGATGCAGCCTAAAATTCAATTTGCAATTATATTACTTTATTTGCATGTGTGGCAGAGACAGGCAAACATTTTTGTTGATACGTTTATAGAATAAAAATGCTGTTGACTTATATGAAGACAGAATGAGGCTCTAGTAGTGGAAAAACATAAAAATTTACAATTTGGGACAAATTTTTATAGTTAAGAAACAACCAAATAAGCAAATAAGCTTGGCCTGCATTGGCAGCCACGTTTTCCCCAATACAATACGGATGATAATGATGGCATCTTTTGCGATATGCCGAGAAAAAAATGTCAAGCTAGTAGAGATGTCACACAATTTATATTCCTTTTTCAATCTAATTTTTACTCTATTTACGTTATTACTCTTGCTCTACAGCTTCTGCTTTTTAATGGGGGCCGGCGGGCCACTGAAAAGCACTTTGTAAAAAAGACCCATTTTTGCCAGAATTTTCGTTGTAAATTTTGAAGCGTTTTATAATAACCCTCATAAAGGAAAGCTATTAGTAAAACAGGAAGAAAATATTATCTTTTCAGAGAGTAAACTCGAATAGAATCGAAAAACTACCTCATCTGAAGACTTCTTTCTTCGTTTTTTCCCCCGACAAAACTATTTCATGCAATGGTGCATCTGTGTATGTGGCAGATATGTAGACTGACAAAATAAAAACATTTTTTTCCTTAGAATGGAATGAAAGTAGAAATATGGTACTACCTAACAACTATTCCCAAACTTTTTTCTTCTTCTTTTCCACTTTTCTGGAATTTTTGCGGTTTTCCGGGTACACTCTGTCCTTGCTAACGTTAACCTAATCTTTTGTAACAATGCACGCGTAGGCACAAAAAATACCATCTTAATTCGCCAGCGATTAAATACACTGTCACCCTGTCTCTTGTTAATGTGAGTATATGTATATGTCTATGTCTGAAGCAGCAGTGGCTTCTCTTCTTGGTGTCATCAACACATGTGTGGGGAACGACGGCAAAATCTGCAATAATAAACTTTTATTTTGTTCCTCTTGTTCAAGGCCCAACTCCTCTCTATGCTCTCTACTCTCTGCAAGAGAAAAAAAAGTTTGGTTGTACTACGCACGTAAGCAAAGTGGTCTTATCACTAGGAGAGTAGTAGAGTGCGGTATGGCTGTCTGTAAAATATGGGCAAAGTCAGAGCGGCAAAATGGAAGATAAGTACAAAAACGAGAAACTGTAATAGCTTCATAAATGGTGTCCATGTCACATCCACAATCCAATCCAACCAAAAAAATAAAACTGTTTAGTAATGTAATCTTCCAGAGGGTAATGTCAAGCTTGTCCTCCACCTTCTCCCTCTCCCCCTCGTTGTGAGTGTGTATGTATGTGTCAGGCTAATCGGAACATAATCCAACCAACACGACATGTCACATGGGGTTTTCACTTGCTTCAAAAAAGTAGAAAAAGTGAACAAAAAAATTCTTTTCGATTTTTTTGTACTGGCGATTTTCTATATGGCAGCTGTTAGTTCTATTATTATTACTTTAGTATTATTTTTCTAGGGAACAAATAAAATTCTATAATTGTATCATTTATTCCTTGTCTTTATTACTATGAGATGATAGCCAGTAAAAAAGTGTCGAAAGGCGAAACAAGAGTTTTTTTTTCAGAAAAAAACGAATGACGGGTAAACTATATCCGTCCATCTTGTTCATTTCTTTATGAGTGTGTTTGGAAACGGACGTGATCCAATATCAGCCCTTTTTATTTCCAGCAAAGCTGCCGCCGCCAAACTCTTGACACGTGTAAACGGGATATTCAGTGCTAAAACTATTATCGTTGGCCAAACGTCAGGGAGCAAAAAAAGGGGGAAA
>JAHZNB010001373.1:0-11025 GCA_027744295.1 Callyntrura guangdongensis
CTGACACTGACACCCCTATCAAGATAATTTGCTACAATCGATTTTCAAAAACAAGTTTAAAATTTGAAAAAAGAAAAAGAAAGCTCAAACGTTGGAACTGGAACCAAAATTGGCAAGTTTGTAAGCCCCCTAAAGATTTGGTTTTTGAACTAGATACATGTTCTTGTTTAGTTCAAATGTCAAATGCTAGGGATAAACAAACCTTAAGGTAAGTTATATATATTCTCAGGATCAAATGCTTAAACCCCGATTTTATACCGTTTGCGACAAACCCAATATTTAATCTGAGTAAATAACAGCTATCGCTACTTAATAAAAAGCGCATGTCCAACAACTTGCTTGACAAGGTAGAATTAACTGTGCTTCTCTTGCCGCATTGCGATTGTCAAACAACAACAATCCAATAAAATCCAAGCTTTGTTCGTAAGAATTGAGGAAACGAAGACAAGTCAATACTACTGCTCTTCGCATGCACTATTTATATAAAACTTGGCTTTGTTTGTAATCTTTCGCTATAAAATTGATTGATAAATACGCCTTCAAATCAAGAACGATAGCCAGAAGACAAATTGTCTGAAAAACACATATTTCAGGAAACATCGATTTTACCCACAAAGTGTCCTTCACATCTTACCCTGGAACGGTAATAAACAACGGCGATGTAGACGGAGGGCGGTTGCTCTCAGAGTAGCCAAGGCTGTCAAATACATCAATTGATAAGTCTTTCGGGCACCGACCCCTGTAAACAAAATTGATATTTATTATTGTGCCAGTCTTCCTTACACACATCAGCATCCTTATTCTGATCAAGTGAACAAAATGTACCAACTTGCACTGAAATATGCCCCTGTGAACGAGTTTTACCAAGGAATTTTGCAAGTATGTTAGGTAACTGGTCGGGTGGGCCACACTACTTACTAGTGTAAAGTGTAATACGAAGTAGTAAGCAGGTACCTTGTCGAATGCGGATTTTTTTTTCTAAAAAAAGTCTAATATTAACTGAGCATAGGCAACACAACCAAAGTTGCACAAAACAGCTAGAGTAAAGTTAAAATAAAAATTGCACACAGTGTTAGCCAATGACTTATTTCTACTAAACATTCTGACATAATATATCCTTCAGAGTCAGGACAAAAATATATTGAAATATTGACAGACAATAAATTTTTTCCCTTTCCCCTTTTTTCTCGATACTCCAGTCCCTGGAGAGTAAGTAAAGGTATACATGCATATTTTATTCATTGAGGCAACTGAAATTCCAGGAGGACCTAGTGTTGTTTCATCCACTCTGTCTGTCAGTGGACTACGGTAAGTAACTTTGGGCAAATCTGGCAATATGTATATTTTGTGAAATGAAAAACAACAATGTAAAGTAAATTCCCTAGTTTCGCATGCAGTAAAAGTAGAAAAAGTCTTCCTGCTTGAGGAGAAATAATACCTAAAAAAAAGTTTTCCATTTTATGAAGTAACCGAAATATTAAGAGCCCTGGGCAGTATTTTCAGAATGATGCTAGTGTATGGTATGATGGAAAAAATGACACCGTTGTACAAGTTTTCCTTCAATATGCTGTGAATTTGTAGAAGTGGTAGTGGTAGCAGTGGAGATGGTGCTACATAAAGATTATTTGAAGGTACATACCTAAGCACATGTAGCTCTATGCATACAAACTCAGCGTACAACAATCATTTTACTTTTTTGATGACCTAAAAAAGCTACAAACAAGACATGTCACATTTGCAGGGCTAGAGTGGCTAACCGTGTGCAATGATAACACGCGCGTAGTAGGGAATTGTCTGAGTGGAACACACCATTGTGTGGAGATATGGACTACAAGTTTGAATTTTTTAAAAACCAACTTACGACGCATTTAGTCCTCGAACCTCCTTTGTCTTTGAATCGAAAAACAAACAGAACACATCACCACCAAGTCCTGTGGGAAACAAACATTTTTATGAACATTACGCTTTCTAGCTGAGGCAGGATCAAACTTTTTCGTTTATTGTATTAGGTAGGTAGGTAGGTAGGGTATTGCTGTTGTCGGTTTGAATGAGGTATTATTTTCATGGAAAAAGGAAAATACTGTAGGGTGAAGACAAGAACGTAGAGCACTTCTCATCTTACTACTAAGAAAATGACGTTATTTCTGTTTTGTCGAAAAAGTTTTATATTTCAAGTGTCGTTATTATTTTGGATTTGCAGCTTTATAGGCTTTTTGTTAAGTTTGTAATCATACCCGTTGAGGAAGGTTGCGTCACGTTTAATGCAGCGGCAACAGCAACAGCGGCATCAGCAGCATTCCCCCCAGCTTCCAGAATCCGAAGGCCTGCCTGAGCCGCCAACGGCTAATGTTATTATAACAGGTAAGTGGTAAGAAAAGAAAAAAAAATGAAATGCAACTGTATATTTTTGTTTGTATTACACACGGAAACGTGGCGGAGACATTAGGATAAAGTGTATTATGTCCTTGCTGCCTTCTTTTAAGCAAATAATCGTCATTTTAAATACATGTGCTGCTTCTCGTATTCTTTCACTGTCGTTTAGTTGACAGCACGGAGACATCAACGTCACCTTTCTTTTTTGTTTGTTTTACGCTTGTTCCTTTAGTTATTCAAAAATGTGGTAAATGGTGTGGCAATAATAAAGGTCTTAAATTTAATACCTGACTACACGAAACAATCCCTTTGGTAGAATAAACGGGAGATCGTCTGGAAATCCAAGGCTTTTCTAGACCGTTAACGCTCATTTTTGTTTACTCGTATGTAGTATGTATGTATAGTACAGCACTCTGGAGTTTCTCCAGTAAAAAAACTTTTTCCAAGTATGAAACTAGGTATTGCAACGTGTGCAAGACTATTGATAACGTTTGTGTAGTGTAGTAGTCAAGTAGAGTGTACTACGAAAAGGCAGACAACTTTCGTGCTTAGAAACTCGAAAATAGTAATTACAATTCCCATCACATTTCAAGAATCGTCCACTGCACCCGTTACGTTATTTGCGATAGTCAAGTCAACTAGTAGAGCTAGAGGAAGCACTATTAAACAGACGATGGCAATTAAACTACACATACATTCTTACCCTGGTCTTACTCACAAGAGCAACCTTTATTATTTGGGAGTAATTGAGTGCAACACACACGACTTCCTACAAATTAGTACTCGCCTGGAAAGACTCAACCTTCTAAATGCTCAATTGTGCTATTATTGTAGCATGACGGTATCAGTATCTGATCCTTAAATATTCTACCATTGTACAAATGTTATATTTGTTCCACTAATTTGTTTTTGTACGTTTTGTACAGGTGAATGCATACCATGTAATAATACCTCTTTACATTTGAACTAGGTTGTAGGTAGGCAGAGTATTTACAATGCCTGCATGTTTATGTGAGGATGAGATTTAGTGTTTGGTTTTAAATCTTGTGTAATCTGAACCAAAACCAAAAGCAGATTAATGTCTTTAAATATAATAATATGGTACCAAATTATGACATTGCAGCTGTATTAGTACGACACCAAAAAATATGTTAGAATGCAGATGATGAAAGGCTCATCAGTTCACCAGCAAAGATAGGAAAGTAAATACTTACCTAATCATTATAGCGATAACATTGAGGTTTTGAGTTCAGCAGACTCGGACTTCAACGTTGATGCAGGAAGGCTTCCAGCAGTGACGTTGTTTGACAACAAATATTAACTTGAAAAATATTTCAGGCCAGACCAACCTCCTCAAACATGTAACATGTTCATATGGGGTTAAAAACAAACGCCAATTTACTTTATTTCTTTGGTTCTATGTTTTTATTTTCATTATTTATTTCAATTCAATATTTTCATATATTTCAAATAGTACAACGTACAACGGTTTCGAGTATGGTACCCACAGAAAAGACGACATACTTGTGAACTACATAGTGAACCAGCACAGTTTTGGCATCCAATTAATTTAAACATATTAGCCAACTAAACTACATTTTATATTATTGACACTATATTTGAAAATATGAATAATCATACTGAGGTGTACACAATCAATGGCCCACAAAGACAACATTTGTACATAAATGTACATATTGAACTAACAGAATCGGTGTAATGAAGTAGTTTGTGTGATTTATCGTATCGAACAATGCAATGTAATCTCACAAAAACAATATTCTTTCATCAGCATTGTGATTAAATACATATTTATATGTATCATTCATAAAATATTATAACTAAAATAACAATTATTTTTAATCAGTCTTATCCGTGTTCAATTTTAAATGTATTGAACATATTAAGTAAATCACTCAACCTACTCGTAACGAAGAGAAATATTTAACCCATGTTTCTTAGAAGATACATCTGGTGATGATGACAGATTGGAACTGTGACACTGGTGTGGAAAATTCGACATATGTCAACAGATTAACGGACAAACAAGTTGAAAGCCAGAGCCAACTTACACTAACAAGCTTATCTCTATTTAACCTAGTTAACCTAACTGTTAGTTTTGTTTTATTTTACACAATCCCGCTGTGTACTTGAAGAAACATAAATGATCTGTTCTTCTTCATTTAAGTAAGATATGCAATATGCAATTGTGTAATGTTTGGTGTTTTTCACCGTGTAACAAATCGGACGTGGAAATTCTTACGCAAACTGGCAACCTGGTTGCCGGGTTTTCGGCTTCAAAAGGCCTGCCGGACAATGCTGGCGGCAATGATAAAATTTTTGGCGGGCAGGGCATTTTGAGTTTTCGATTTCCTAGGCTGACGGGCAATAAGTAAAGTTGGTTGCCGGACACTTTGAATGAATTTCCACGTCCGTAATAAATTAGCTATTATAATATAGGGCACTCACATTGTCTGATTTAACGTATATGAATAATTTGCTAATCGGAAATAGACAGGACACAATTTATTAGCGCAATTTAAAGTTACATGTAACTACATCTCTACATAAATACTTGCACAACTAAATATTATTTTATGCCAATTTCTCTTGAAGTATTAGCTATGTAAATTAGCTGACAAACGCAGTTCATAATTAAATACCCTATTTTGAAGATGTATAAAGAGTGCCGTCATCTGCTGTGTCGTGTAAAATGTTTGTGTATTATTT
The DNA here is from genome assembly GCA_027744295.1 of Callyntrura guangdongensis. Classification (NCBI taxonomy): domain Eukaryota; kingdom Metazoa; phylum Arthropoda; class Collembola; order Entomobryomorpha; family Paronellidae; genus Callyntrura; species Callyntrura guangdongensis. The sequence continues at coordinate 5,104 of JAHZNB010001373.1, forward strand.
TAGTCATAATTGGTTGGAATTTTGTCAGTACATGATAGATGACGGCCGTTTATTTTCACTTCATATGCTCTTTACGCTGTTTTAACTCAAATATAGTAAAATTATAAGCAACAAAACTCTCATTACATTAATGTTTCTTTAGGCGTAATATATGCGATTGATTTACCTACAAAAAATGTACTGCTTACATGTACAAACATTTACACTAACGTGGAACCTGTGGTATGTGATACCTTGCAACTCATTTTAAAAATTCCAATGCCGCCAACAACCACGAATCAGAAATTATTCCAAGACCCGTTCCGACTCCTCCAAGTTACTCCAATCACTCCAAATTACTCATATGTCTCCAAACTGTCAAAATCAATTAAAACTACCCATATCATCCCAAAACAATTTTTCGTGAAAACGATTAATGCAGTTTTGGAGAGATTGGAGCAACCTGAAAGAGAAAGAACGGGCCTTGGAGTAATTTCTGATAACGTGTTATGCAAGTATTTACTGGCTTTATTGACAGTTCTGTGGTGTACAATTTAAGAAAAGTAGTACAGTTGGGACCTTATTTCCATGTTAAACTCTATAAGGTTTGAGAAAAATGTTGATTGGAAAATCTACTTTTTTAATTTTTCCCCCAAACTGATGGGCGTTGCAACTCGAGACTTGGCACGAAGAGTTATCTTAACTAGAGTTATAATTTCTGAAAACATGAAGTCGATCCGTGGATCACATACTACAGGTTCCTCGTAAGGAGTATTAACAATCCCAACCCAAGTACCTTTCTATACCAGTAACAGAAAATTAGGTAGAGTTATATTTTTCCATATTCCAAACGCACGAGAACCGATGTAACATTTCACAATCTTTGTCGGAAACGGTGGGCAATGTGCTACTGGTTAGAAGCATATAGGTCTCAGAGAAATATTCTCACAGAAAGTACATAATAAAGTGAATTTTATTGCATCTGTGGGCACATTGGTAAGAGATTTGTTCCACTACTACATTGTCGAACAAGCAGAAATGGGAAGTACAAAATATTCTCATTTTGTATACGTTTCAAGAAACTCTTCAGTGACAAGTAAAAACTACAGCTTCCAGGCTGAATCGGGTCTTACTCTGAATCAGTCTGGGTTGGATTCATCGCATATTATTGAAATTGAAACAGTTATTGGAATCGAAAAGAAAGACATGCACAAACAGCTTCCAGACTGAATCGGGTCTTACTCTGAATCAGTCTGGGTTGGATTCATCGCATATTATTGAAATTGAAACAGTTATTGGAATCGAAAAGAAAGACATGCACATTATAGGTCTTATTCCAACTGCAAGAAAACAGTACAATATGATCCTTTTAAGCAATTCTATTGCTGCACTATACACAACAATAATGCCCAATCCCACAAGAACATGTTGTCTATTTATTTATGCACATCGTTTAATTTACATGAAACAAGAGCGCATTCCAGTCCGAGCACATTTTATTCCATGTCATGAATACCACATTGTACCTCCAAAACCACGGCAGAACAATTCGTAGAGGTAACAGCTTTTAGATGAGAATAATGGCATCGTCTTATTAGGTTCCGCAATCTAAAACAGTGCTTGGCAATCATCATACAATATTTATTGCCCACTGAACATCAAATTCCAAAATCCATTTCCACAGATGGAGATACAAACAGACAGAGAAATGCACAATTAATGGTTTCATTACAATAGAGCAAATACTTTAATGTAACCATTTTAACATCTAAACAATCGATATGAACCAATATTTACAACTGCGGGGGAATAGACAAGCGGCCATTTTTCATAGCCGTTATTTTCTTTTTTTACCAGGGGAAAAGTGAAAGGAGAATACTGCTTTTAGGAGAAAGATGTTCCAATAAAGATTTATTTCTACATAAAAACCACAATAAATTTAATTTGAACGTGTCACCGAACTGATGATAAAGGCAATTGGCCAATATTGCTCACTTCATACATATTTTATTCTCTTTTTTATTACTCGGTATAATATATTTTACACGAAGAGAACACGTACGTTTAATGTGAACTGGGGTATCTTGACACAGCCCTAAATGTATATACATTGCAGTGATATTATACTCTGAGATTCTAAACCACATGAAAGCTAAACTGAAAGCTGCGTTGAAAAAACTTTGTTTTGTATTTTCAATGCCATCTTGATTAAACCACGCGTAGGAGTCAGTGTAGAGATCCATAAAACGTTTGTCATTACCATTACATCATTACATATTATTTAAAAACAGAAGTATACGATACATTTAAAAAATATACAGTCAACAGGAATCTTTTTTTCAACTCTTTTCTCTAGGTATGCATGCTTCCGTGTTGGTTGATTGCAAAATTACGTTTCTATCTTCTGACTTCAACATAATGACATTTGGCAGCTTGTTTCGTTCTTGAAATCAGTCTGGCTCGGGCTGAATTGCTTAACTTCTTTATGTTACGTTATTATGTACATACACGAGTTGAGTCAGAAAAACGGTAAAAAGCATAAAAGAAAAAAGGAGAACGTAAATAAATGTGCGATGAAGTAATGTTTGAATTTTAACCTAGAAAATGGTTATTATTTTGTATCCCTAATCTGCAAAGCGTACGATGTCATAATTTATCACCCTCCCAAAAATAAAATACCAACAACTGGTGTAAACCAAGATATTTTTATTAACGTCCCGTTAGGTATGTGGTTGGATCCCATGTTTCCGTTCCATACAGGGAATTTTTATAGCAGCCATGACTTAAGCTTGTCGTCATCAGCACTTTTGTTGGATCCGGATCTAAAGCCATTCTGTACTCGAAAACAGACTTTTCGCGTTCACCTCGCCGTGCCATTCTAGTCAAATCGTCAAACTCTCTATCTCGGCCCCATTCCCATTCAATGTCTAGGTCATCCACAGGTCGTGCAGAGACAGACCTGGCTCTACTTCTACGGATGTTTACGTAGTCGTCGTAGTCTCCACCAAAATCACCATCATAGCTGACGACCGACCTAGCTCTGGACGCAGTCGAGCGTAAGTTTCGCTGCCTCTCAATCTCCTCGCTGTCAACCCAGTCTCTCAAATTGGGAATCGAAGATGCTCGCATCATGCTCCGTGCTCTGCTTTGTGCACGAACCATAGACACTCGCTCCAAATCAATGGGATCTTGAGTTCTCCCATAAAATGGCTCAGCTGCCCACCTACATCAGCCCAACAGAAATCCTAATTTAATAATTTACATAACCAAATTGAATTTATTAACTTTGCTCTACTAGTATGTAAACGTCAATGTGCTCAGCAGCCACAAACTAACGTCCACCCAAAAATGTTTATCTAGACACATCTAGACAAATATGGTCTGGAGGTCTCTCGTTTACAACCGTTCATACTTCAGTACACAATCATGCACCTTTGTAATGTAACAGTTTCGTTTCGTTTTCCCTACACACACACTGACGAATACACAAACAACTCTACAAAAGTTAATTGTTTACCGTTCCAGAAAACTTTTTGCAGGCGGAGGACTCGCCGATCGCCTACGGGCTGCCCGGGAAATTCTGTTTGGGGCAGATCCTATGTATCCAGCGTATTGCACTTGCGGTTTGTAATAACTCTCGGCAACTTGATAGTTGTAATCATACATTCGAGTATGTGGTCTTTTCCAGTGTTTGTAAAGAGCTGGTCCCTTTGTCCCTTTTTTGGCCGTTGACATGATTGTGCCTGGAAGAAAATTACAGACAATACATTAATTGATTTGGGAGAACTATGAAGTTTTAATAACTGTGACATTCGCTAAAGTGGAAAAAACTATTTTCTTTACTCATTTGCAACCTTGGAACAAACGTGTAAACTTTCACTCAAATTTGCGTATAATTTGTTAAAAGCCGTATGTTGTAAAAAAACTTTTTTATATCATAAATGTTGTTGTTCAAACAAATTTAACCAGCTAAAAAGGAAGGATGGAACAAGCAGCGTTTTCTCACAATGCTTACCTTAAAATACACACCTACAAAAGTGAAAAAGTCAGGATTTTTGCTTCCTGGAAAAGAGATGGATTTTAATTTCCAATTTCCCGGTATACAGAGATACGTGCTACGTAAAAAAAAGTAAATGAATTTTCCACAAAATGCTCCGTGGTGGTAAGCGTCTTTTTTACACAAGATAACTTGCTGTTGTCCTGAAGCACTCGTTAAGGTTGCCTTTCAGTCTGAAACTGACAACGTTCATGAAACTGTAAGTAGAACAGAAGCATTTTGGTTTCAGCCATATTTATTGGTTGTTAACGAGGAGGAAAAAACCTTGTCATGTGAGAAAGGGCGAAGTATTTTTAACTTTTCTCTCTGTTTCTTCAATGCATGCGAAGGCGTTACTTTGTCGTAATCGGTTTCCGTTAATCGCGTCAGTTGTGTCTTTATTTTCCATTGCTACATAAAAGCAGACTTGCAAGTTTCGTCCTTACTAGTAGGTATGCTTCTTCTAGTGCTTTCTTATAGTTACTAGCAGACAAGAGAAGGGTGTGAAAAAAGATTGATCTATATCTATTGTATATCTCTAGTGGTATAAATATAACACAACGCTGAAAATACTTAGGTCCTACTTGGGCGGCACAGCTAGCAGCGTAATATAGGTGGAACTATTTCATTTCACTGTAATGACATGCAACACCAGACTTGTTCCCTGTTATTCTCATGATGCAAAAATATATAAGACACTACAAGATCCCCCAGTTTCAAATTCCTATTAAAACCTTTCTTCTAAATGTACAGGGGAAGAATTCTGGTTATACAAACTAAAACAATTCTCTTCATCTTGACCCATTTTCACCGCGTCGTTTTACTTTCTGTAGCAGTGATGGTTATATACTTGAAAGTTTCCAAGATCCGTAATACACTTTTGAGATAAAAATATACTACACTACAATATTATACACTTCCCGTGTCGTGAGAAGCACTACACCCGAACAATCTTGAAAATTGTTTATGTATTTTTAACCTTCTACCAAGTTTTGGTTTTCGATGTCACCTTCCCACCTTACCCTGATTCATGCTTTACTTATTTAGTTTACGTCACCTTGTGGTAATGTTCTGGCAATAAATAACCATAGAACAAGCGATGATCAAAGTGGGTGGCATGGACATGCAACTGGTATAGGTACAAAAGGATTGGTGCATCCTTAATGACTCATTATTCTCATAGATTGTATTACGTTGTGTGATTGTTAAACTACGCTTTTGTGAGAAATAATGCACCAAATTGAGTAATTCTAATAATTAATAGTAATTCTACGTTTTTCGTATTGTATGTATTTGTATCGATTATTGACATTTTACACAGTAAAATTTTAGTGTTTTAAGCTGTTGCAGTTTAACAATGAATTTATTTACACGAATCCTGCTCTACGACTTTGGAAGAAAATGATTATACTGAGAAGCCTAGTTAATCGGCGAGAAAGCTGTAACCTTAAACATGATTTTGAGAAAATATGGGTTTAGGATAAACACAAACAAATGTTTCATGCTGAAAATTTATCCTTTTACACTAAAATAAACATTTGTCGATGGATGGTTAGCACAAATAATCCTTATTTTGTATATTGACACTGATACTGCTTTAATGGTAAAATACCGAACAATCTGTAAAAAATCATAAAATAGAATTATAAAATCACATAATATCTATGTATGTAAGTAACTATGTTTTATCTTTGCCTATCATTCATTTCATGATACATTTAGATATAAAAGAATTTATTTTTTTAAATTAGTAAATCGTGATGATATGAGTGGTAATATCCAAAATGCCAATTTGTTTGCAGGGAATATTGCTCAAGTGTATGTGAAAGATCTCTCTATTTTATGATACACAATGTATGTCATTGTAGTAATCAGACAATAATCGTAAAGACTAGTAAACAAAAGTC
>JAHZNB010001374.1:0-31444 GCA_027744295.1 Callyntrura guangdongensis
GCTGTACCTGTTGTTGTCGTACTTGTAACGACTGGCGTTACTACCTCATCTTCAGGACTCCCACCCTCTTCAGCTACTGGACTTACCATATTAAAATACGTTTAGCAAAATAAAACTAAGACTAGCACTACGTACGTAAAATTTGAAGTTTCTTTAATCTCACAATTTAACGTAGTATTGAATAAATCCAATCACAGGGTTTAGGCAAAACCGTAGAATGTACAACCATTTTACCCAATCTTATATTCGTTATAGTTTATTCGCATAAGAAGCACATATTAACATAACATTGATTGTCCTAGGTTACCATTTACATATATGTTCAATAGTTTCAGCACATCATTTAACTTATCGAAATACTTACGAAAGGCTTAACAAACTATTATTTTAAAGCAAAGTACTTGTTTTGTGAATAGTAAACAAACTTGGCTGTTGCCCATCTACCTCAGTTTATTAATGAACAAACGGCTCCATTTGGCAGAAATCAGTTGTAGGCCCATAGAAAAGTCAATTAATTATTTTTAAAATGGTCACTGTAAATAACACTTTTAGTTTTGCCTACAATTGATTCCAATAGTCCCAAATTAAATACTCATATAATTACAAACTACAAGGATTTGGCAATTAACACTAATACATATCAGAGAAATACCAAAGCGCATTAACATTATTAACAACCACCTAATAAAAATTGAATATATTATGAGGAATGTTATTCCACGACCATGTGTTTCTAAACTCATCTCACAAACCCATAAACATTGTCATCATCGTCGTCATCATCAGATCAGGTAAACATGCAATGCAACCTATAATGTAGTGTAGTAGAGCACAGAGCTACAGTATAGTAGTGTACTTGCACAGTGGAGTGGACACAGTGGACCCACAAAGGTACGTAAATACGCACAAATCGCACAATGTGTATGGCAAAATTGGCAAATGGCAATGGCATCAGAAAAAATATCGCTGAAATAAATTGAATATACGTAGTAATATATGCATTTTCTCCTCGTTAAGTAATTTGTAAAATATCATAATCGGCGATACAGAATTTAAACGATTTGCATACAAGTAAATATTTATAGCGTATTGTCCCTCTCACAAAAACTGACCATCTTGTCTTGACTCTTTCACCCTCCGGTATGTGCGGCTTCCAGGAAGACGTGTAAAATAACCTTTCCTAAATTCCCATCTTGAGCGTTACACATCAATGTCGGCTCCACCGATGCTTACTCAATCAACAGTTTTAACTTTGGATTAAAGCGAAAACACGAAAACGTTACTTAAATAAGCCTGCTGTAATTGCAGTCATGCATAGGACGTAGCTGAAAACCTATCAAAACTGACACTATTTGATTGAATTGATTAAGGTCAAACTTGATATTTTGACTTATCAGTTGATCTAGTATCGCTATGCAAAATTTGTTTGAGTTTTGATGCCCCAAATGTTTCCCTGGGGGTTGAACAAATTTACTGAAATTACATCCCATAAAAGCCAGTGCCATAAGGTACCTGTGTGCCAAATTTGAGTTAAATCGACTGAAACGTCTGGCCCGGATAGGAGTGATGCCAGACGGACGGACAGACAGAAAAACACGCTAAAGTTAAGAAAAAATTCAGCTACGTAATATAATAAAGTTTAAAAAACAAACTTAGCGCTTAGCGCTTTCAAACTATTTAAGAAATTGTCATGATTTATGTTCTTACCAACGAAGCAACTCATGCATAGCGGACAATGTTTGTTGATGAATATTGGCAAAATTTACCAGTACCAATTATGATAACTTATATAGATTCCGTTATTCGTTCATTTTCTGCCACCCGACCCGGTTATGGCGCAGAAAAAAACTTTCAGAATCGAAAATTTCGATAGGCCTAACCCATTTCAGATCTTAACTCAATTTTGCTTGACAACAAAATTCTACAAGGTATTCTAGGAAAAATTGCGATATTGATACTACTCAATTGTACTGGTAACTTTACATGAACAATTAGCAGTCAACAGTAAAAGTTTCGAACTATTTTTCATTAATTATTATTTTGTTAAAGGAGGTACAAAAATATTTTACCAGTCAATTGTTGTTGTACTGCAAACTAGTACAAGAAGTAACCATAGTAATATCAGTTATACTATCGTAATAATTGATTTACCTGATGGATGAACAAAGTCGATACCATACAAAAATAGCTGCTGGTACATCACAATTATGTATGTATATTTATGGTTTCATGAACATATTATGGAACATCATCCGTTAAATTAGCTGGAACGGCAATGAATACCAAATTGGTATATGTATTTATGCTCGTATACGGTCTATTAGACCTAGACATTTACGTGATAAATCAGTGTACTGAACGTAAGATCAGGTACACCCACGTGAAAATTGGTATTTATCAAGGTGGGTATTCTATGTTGAGCTTGTAATTGCACCCACAAAGGTAATTTGGTAATTTGATATTTGTTGTTAAACTTTCTTAAATACCTCAGCACATTTCACATGAAGTGCATCTTCGATTATGTTACCAGGAAACATACGAAGAGCTTTTAATTTAGCTTAATTTTTTTTATCATGATCATTAAGGCCATACGTAACCGGGAAAATATTACGCAACCACATGTTTGGCATCCTTCGCTATGACGTGAATTGCAAAGATGTACTACTGTGGTGTGATATTGTTTGTATTGAAAATTCATTAAAAAAATATTATTAATATTAACTGGCAAAAATGTAGAGAGCGGTGTATGCCTTCACACACAATGAAATGTTTTAGACCGCTTTAAAATATACTACTGTCGAAAGAAACAAAAACAGAGTATTTATAGGTGCATTTACATTTCATACGTACAAAAAACAAACAAACAACGGAAATCATTCGTTATAATTTGGCAATGCTATTTGGCAATGGAACGGTGGTGAATGATGCAATAGCAGTAATGACCAAATGAAAAAAAAAGCATTTATAATTTACAATTCTAGGCTTTTGTTATGCTCTGCTCAATAATTCCCCAAATCGTGATGGTGAATAACATAACATAAAATAGGCATTGTTTTCATGGTACGGTTTACTGATTTGAAGATTATGCTTCCCACTGTGTAGGTGCATTACTCGCATAAATGTTTGACCGATATCAGATGGATAGTCCATGTGTTTCAGGGTCGACGGTTTTGGAATGTAATTACATAGGTATAAATATTATTGTAGACATCGTGGTCAGTGGTATTGTTGTCCTGCCAAGTAATTTATTGTATGATTTGCCGTTTCTGTCTGCCTGTTCGACAGTAACGTCCACTTCATGAAAAATTATTGACTTTAAATTGCTATTTTATCAATTTTTAAACTTTAAGTAAAGTTCGTTTTTTTCTTTATTAAAACCGATACTTATAGAGTTTGAGTGAGAATTGGATGAGCAGCATCGGAAACAGTTTCTTTAAATTTTAATATTTTAAACGCAGTTTAAGACTTTGGATACTTCCAGCATTGTTCCCAAAATACCAACAAAACATAGATTACTAAGGTTGGAGCAGTAGAATTGTATACCTATTTATCAGTAGCGCTTGTTCCGTGTGACAGCTGCATGTTAAATTCTATTCATTCATTGTATTCACAATTAGCGCATTTTATTGATGCATAATAAATGAATTCGAAATAAAATAAAAACCATGTTACCGAATTATATTCGAAACGCATAAGTACATAATTGGCTCAAGTAATCTGTAAAGGTGAGCCGAAATGCTTTTGAATGCCTATTAATCAAATCTACCTATTAATAAAGTTTCATGAACAAACCATAATACAGGATAGAAATTATATGTAGGTAAGCTTGTGAAATAAAGGAATGATAACAAAAGCGGTAGTGGAGTATTTTTTGCCAATATATTACAAGTGATGCATTAGAAAAATTATGTTAATGCCAAAACACGCAACCAAAGAGCATCAACTCACGGACATATTGTGCTAAATAAACCTACAAAGTAATAGTAGCCAAGTGACCAAGTAATCACTTGATTTGTGTTCAACAAACCCACGAAACCTGTAAAACTCAACGCACGAACAGGCAGACAGACGAACAGACAATGTGAAGTTAATAAGTGACTTCGCCATTTAATAAAGGAACAACGCCAAATACTACCTATGGCAATAGTAAAGCCCATTTGGTGAATATTCACTGCAAAAGGTATATAGGTAGGTAGAACTAGAACACAAATACTTTTGTGGTATAAATAAGAAGATGGTATGTAGGTTTCCAAGTATGATTTTATCCACTCTCTAAGTGGCGTTGATGGAGCTACCGACATTGACCGGAAATGGGCCAACGATTTAAATTAGATTTTTGCATTAGTGTGCAGTAACTGTATATGTGCACGTTCACGATTCACCCTACTGACTGATAATTTCACTGGAAGATCATACGTGTTTAATTAAAGCAGTTTTTTAATTTGGGTTACTTGGTTGATACTACTGTTACTGTTATTCTTCTACTCAATACATTGTCAGGTAGGAGGTTTTCAATTGATTTGATCTTTGTTTTGATATAGACACGCAATCTATCCTTTTTATGAAAAACTGTAACCTAAAAGCGTCATGATATGAGTAAGTATGTATTGCAGATAGGGTTTTTGAATTGTCAAATGTAGTTTTTTAGTCATGGTCAGAATAAAGGAACACTGATTATTCATTTGTTGGAGGGAAACTAGCAGGATTATGCAGTTTACGTAGGTGCGTTATAGAGACGGCCATGTCCGTTATAAAACCATTTTAATAGATTGAAGTAACAACTGTCACTGTTTAGCTAAAACTGCTGGGACATGCCAACTTTTGAATTTAACACAAAGCCATTATGAAAGTACAGAAAGGATCACAAATGGCCTTGTTCTCATGACAGGTCAATCAATGTTACGAGTAATGGTTGCGATAGTAATTGAAAAGTTAAACTGATTAGGTAACAACATGAATAACCTTTCAGTGTGTGGCTGTAAATGTTATAGTTATAAATTAGATTACCTACGTATTCCAGTTTTGATTCCTTGCATATAATTTTATACTTGTGCTTTAGGTCTCAGCTCGCCGTATATCTCATGTATATCTTCCCCGTAAATTATAGATGGAATGATATTCGTAATAATAATATTGTGTTCAAGCTATTACACTGGTTCAGTAACGGAGGGAGGCAGCGCATTGTGGAAGCAAATAAGCCATGAAGTCAAATCTTTTTTTAGTATGTCGCCGCTTCTCAAAAAGGTTGTAATGTGCACCGAAGCAAACAGAGATAGAAATTTGAACAGGAAGTCGAGCATTACGATGTTTAATTTTTTTTAAATAAAATTTAACCAATTTTACTATTTCATGGTCACTTGTCTGTTAGAAACCAGGTTAACGTAAAACTGTGATTATACATGTTTTATGACAATCGTGTAAAAACTATTTTTATTCGCTTTAATGATTTTCAGCATTCCGCATGGGGTTTACCGAAATAAATTCGCATTTCATCCAGTTAAAAAGTCCAAATCCCATGTGCACAATATTAAAATTCGACTGACGCCAATCTGATAAGTTCATATCAAGTACAAAGTAGAAACTAGTAAAGTAACCCTTCTTTATACGTTGTGATTTTGTGATAAATTTTAGAAGTAGAATGGATTGCAAGATAGTGGTTTTAATTAAGATCACAAACAGAACCCCACAACTAATTTAGCAGCGGCTGTGTTAAAAGTGTAATTTTTAACGTTCAGTTTTTTATCGACATGTGTTTGCTGATTCAACAGGAAATCGAAAAACTCCAAGACGAGAAACGACTCATCGTTTCAAAACATTTATCTTTTATTAATAACTAATTAAGTAGCTTGTTGATTTAGACTGGGAGTTGGTATGCGTACGCTTATTGTGCAAACCGGGGATAATTCGTATCACGAAATTTTTTATCAAAGATATATTTGATATGGGACAATGTCCCATTACCACCAGGATATTTCCTTTTTGGCAATTCTGCTTCATTTTGGTTGCCATAACGAGTCAAACACGTGGTCAAGGTAAAAAAATTGATGGGAATTCAGTAACAGTTCAAATTCAAATTGTACCATTTTTAAGAACACGATTATAAATTTAAAAAATCTCGGTAACCAAACAAAATTTTGTTTGCTTTATTTTGCAATGAAATTAGTACGATTAAAAAAACATGAGTAATACTGCATATCTCATTAACAGTGTTTTCTAAATTTAATAGGGATGAAATGCAGCGGCTACTGTACTACTGTTGCAAAATGCGAACTTCGCGGTGGAAAGGCGGAAGGGCATTGTACAAAAAATTTGATTTGTTGTGACCGTAATTAAATAATATTCAACTAATAAATTATTACTTATTGCATAGGTATCTAATTTACCATGAGCATGCGGACCCGACCTACCTTAGCTAACAGCTATTGAATGTTGATTCTTTGTTGTTCCATTTGTATACATGAAGCCCTAGTCTCTGCAACAGGCACATGTGGTGATAAAAAGTCAGGTCAAAATGTAGTGTTCTTCCAATCTCCCAGTTTTCCCGTGTATGCTGGTGGTGATTTGTTGTGCGATTTCAAGGTCAGGATACGAAGTGATACGTTAGCAATAAGGTACCACCGGAGAAAATCAACGTTTTTATGAAAAACAATTTATGTTCTGAAAGTGACAATGATTCGGGTGACCAGAATTTAAAAAAAAAATATTTCCGCTGTACCTTTTGGCAGAGTGGATTTCTTGCTAGTGGAGATGGATGGATTGTCTTTTGATGGAGGCGGAGAAAACACTGCATCTTGTGAGTCTGACATGATTTTTATCCGAGGATTTAATACATGGTCTCCTCCAGCAAGGTGTGGAAATTTAACTGGATATGGCGGTACTTGAAGAATATTTTGCATGCTAATAAATTATTCGTCTACCAGTTTCCATGAGAATGATTTTTTGTTTATATTTCCCATGACAACTAGTGCTTATTGATACGGACACCAGACAGACAAGAAATCTTGGAATTTTGTCTATTGTTGCATTAATGTCAAGTCCAAAGTATCGGTTTCTTATCAGAGTGGTCCAGTTGGGAAAAGGTACATTAATGTATTTTTAATATATATTTCCTACCCAATCTCATTAACCGCAACGGTAATTTACTACATAGTGTTTAAGATATTGATTGTGTTAAATCGTTGGGACCGACTCCGTATATCTGCTTTGTGAGAAATTACAGGTGAACACACTGACTGGGAGTGGGAAAATGTTTTGACACGCCTAGGAAAATTGTTGTTACTATTTTATGACTAAATTTACATAAGAAAAACAACAAACAGTGCAGCAAAAAATGTGTCTTCCTTTGACTTTCAGAAGTAAAGCATTCTTCCATCGCAAAACGTTCCGTACTGCTGGATACCTTACCAACCGTTGTTGCCCCTGTCCCTACCAAAGTTCTAATAAAAACGGGCAAACCGGCGATACTGGCCAGAAGTGATGATGACAGTACAATTCTTCCATCACAAAACGTTCCGTACTGCTGGATACCTTACCAACCGTTGTTGCCCCTGTCCCTACCAAAGTTCTAATAAAAACGGGCAAACCGGCGATACTGGCCAGAAGTGATGATGACAGTACAGACTTTGCAGCTTTTAATTCTAATGACCAAAAATCATTCAAAATATTGGAATCTGAGTACCAGTAAATTTATCCAGCAAATCTAGCAATACACAAATTGTATAATCATTTTACTCCGATTCTTACAAGTATTCACTGCAGATCTTTGTTTCACAGAACGGATTTGCATTCGCCGTCAATAGTAAATGGAGAAGACACTCTTATTTCAACAGTTCCGTGGCAAGTTAGTATTAGATTAAAACCACTACGTGAAACGCCAGAAAACGGTTCATATAATGGCAAAACGGATGTTAATTATGATTTAACAACGGAAGATGACTTAACTGTGGAGAATGACACAGGCAACTGCTCAGAAACTGAAGGAATTCATGTGTGTGGGGGCTCCATTCTGGACCATAGGCACGTTTTGAGTGCTGCACATTGTTTTTTCGGGAGGTAAATACGTTTATACTTCTTTGAAACCAGACTTTGCATAGCAACCGTAGTTCTTCCCACATACCTTCTTCGTAGTTATCCTTGCGTAATTAGAAATTTTACTCTGAGCGCCTCCCTTCACATTTACCATTCCTATAATGGTCAATGGCATATATATTGTAGGGTCAAGGGCCAATAACAGAAAAGGATGGGGCAAAATGATCACGATCTGATCTTTTACCGAATTTCTATCTAACATCATTTTACACAATGTAGAGCATACAACCGAGAATATATCTAGTTTCAATTGCGGTCCGTAACCACAGATTCTAACGACGACTTTAATTTTGAATATATACGGCCATGTCATATATTATATGAAAGGCAGAAAAGAAATAGTTATTAGGGAAAATGTCGTCTCGTCTCCTGTAGCACCCACACAACACGTGATGATCTCCACGAATATAATTTGTAACGTGCCAATTCCGTTACACTCCTTGGGAATGAACCAATCTCATGTTAAATATTAATATTAATACGGCGTAGCACTGATATCACAGTATTAAATTTAATCAGTTGACTACAAAAAAGTGAACTATGGTAGTACATGTATGGGCACAGCACAGAAATGAAATGGACAATACTAAAAGTCCGTTATACTAAAGGTTACTAATTTTATTATTCTAAATTATAATTCAGTTCCAAAGTGGATGGGATGCTTAATCTGTCTACTATCATGGTGGTGGTAGGGGATAACGACAAGTGTGCGGACGACGAAACGGGGATATTTCCTAACGAAGAAAAAACTCAAGGATCACGGTCATTTCGTTATGACGTTGAATCAATTGTATTTCATTACGGTTATGACCACAGCCTTCTCATTAATGATGTGGCAGTTTTACGGCTCAATGAAACAATAAAATACTTTGATCATGTAAAGCCAGTTAAATTGGCTAGTGCGAGTGACAATTTTGAAGAACAAGAAGCTTTGTTAAGCGGCTGGGGAGATCGTTTTACAGATGGGAATACCAACAACTATTCCATGGAAGAGCCAATGGGGCCAAATATGCTCCAGTCATCGAGACTTCTCCAAATTCAGAATCGTTCGTTCTGTAACGAAAGAGATTTGTCACAATTTGCTGCACCCAGGCCTCAAATTTTGTCCTACTCAAAGTATCTTTATGTCTTTGATTCGACAATCTGCACTTTGACAAAAACCGGAAGTAAAAAGGAGGTTAACACGGGACGCGGAGATAGTGGCGGACCGTTAGTCGTGTTTGTACTAAATGATAGCAGTGGGACAACAGAGCCAGTACTTGCAGGGGTTGTTAGTTACAGTATTCCTTTCGATGATTCAGTCGTGCTCTTTGATGGAGTTAATCGAACGGTGGATTTTTATACGTCTGTCGCTTTCTTTAGAAGCTGGATAGATCTGGTTGTAAAATCTTTCCATGAAATATTGAAACTCGCAAAATGATAATTTAATACGTTTTTAAAGCTAAAAAGGATTAACTGTACTGTATATCAAACTAAACAACTACTATTAATTATAATTTTCTACCATTATCGATTATAGTGAGAGTTGATGTTAAAAGATGTTATAGTTGATAGTTAACGTTAAAATTATACGATGTCTATACGTACGCAATTTGCAACTATGCTCAGCAGTCATTCGTATGTTTTTTCATTGCCTTTTGTAAGCATTAAATTTTGGATAATGCATGGCGTATTGGGTACCTTGGAATGGAAGCTTATTTTCAACAGGAGTTGAAATTCCTACTTTATCAGCTGAGCTGTTTGTTGATATAACTATGAAAAACTCCCGCAACCATTCTCTGCATAGAATTATTAATTAGAAATTGTTTTTGAAAATGTGTTTTCTCAAGCTACTCCATCGATATTTCCATGAGTTCACAAAATTTTGCGGGAACGAGAGAGAAGCCAACGAAGCTATGGTCTAGTGTGAAAAGTAGAAAAATGCTTATGTAGTAAACTGATGCACATTAAGTTCCAAAAAACCTCGAATAAATGTAATTTAAGCTCCGCATTGTTGTTTTTATTCTTTAAATACATATTTATTAAAACTTATGCGATCACATTAACATAGCGCTTGCCAGCAGCACTTCTGTTCTACAAACAACATACATCATTTCGTTTTGCAATAATACATTTTAATCTTTGCACAGCCAAATCTCGTACTGGGCTAAAATTTACATTTTACATCGCGCATTGGTAGTGGACGTTCCAGCTAACTTGGCGCTTTCATTTTAAACAGGACAATATAGACAAACAAAATTCTCCGTAACAACACAGTGCTGCTGGTGGTAAAATTTTTAACTTTTAAAACGGGCCTTGCATTTTTATATTTTCCCTTTTACAAATTAAAGAAAGTTGACTGTAAAGGTCAATATATTTAATAGTATATATTTTTCATTTATTGGTATGCCAAATTACCAAGATAATCAATGCAATGCATTGTCTTGGTAATTTTTTCAAGCGTAGAAATAAAAAAATACGTACTTCTCGTAATTACAACAAACATAATATTATCTCAAATATTTCAACGTCACAGCTTGTGACTCATAAGTTCATAGAAAGTAACAATAATACAATTCTAATAGGCAGTGGCAAATAATTAAGTGTCAAAATATTGTTATAACTATTCGAATTAAGGGGGGACCTTATTTAGTAGATTGTATACCTATGCATACGCGTTAAATCTATGTTAATATCACTGTCACTTAAAAATGACGGGAATTGTAACTTCACCACAGACAATCTAAAGTTGTAATCTAAACCAATAAGAATAGCATGGCATGATATTTTACATTAACATTATATAATTTGTATGTAGAGTAGAAGGAAATGCAGTAATTCAATAATCTCAGAAATATTCATACAAATCTTATGCAAATCATTCGTTAATGCAGAATATCACTTTGAATCAAAAAAGTAATCAATGAATAATCAACATGAACGCTAAAATTCGTATTAATCAATCAGTTTTTTACACAACGGCTAGAAAGAAAATTAAATATAAACACAGTGGCACGCGCATGTAAGTGTATAGATTATTCTTAAGGTTCCACATCACTAACGCCCACCACAAGTCTTAAACAATTACAAATTACGTTTGTCGTTCGACAACTATAGAGATGTTGCTGATTACATCTATAGAACAACGTGCGGTGCATAATACTACCATAATACTAATGCAAATTAGCAATTTGTAGGAAAACATTAATGCTAAATGTGATAATTTTATTTAAAATTTTTGAATGGTTGATACCAAGTACCATTTGGTTTAGGTGGTTTAAGCAAAAACCTCTGAGAATCAGGTTCCATTTTAACCTTAATAGTATATATTTAAAATGTCAACCATCTTCTTTGAGTGAATCTTCATAGCCTTATAGTTATATAGATAAGCATAAAAATGCTACAGCTACATATTGTGCGGAAGATGCCATCAAAATTTAGGTATTACAAATTTACGATGGTAAAGCAAAATTTTCGTTGAATTTGTTTTTAAATATGCTCCGTATTTTTTAAATGTCAACCAAGACTGCAAAAAACAGGGATTACGGCGTTAATTAGTGAATGGTTGGCATGTGAACAAAACTTGTACTGGATTGAACTTGTCATGGAACACGGTAGATCGACTGATCCATTTTATAAATATGACATAAAGAGTAATTTATAAACTAACCCAGTGTAATGCGCAAACGTGAAGCTATTTCATAAAGAAAGTTGACAATGTTTTTGTTTCCAGCGACCAAGAACTTTGATTACACAACGCTCACAACATGTAATGCCGTAAGTTACTACTACTAACGAGGGTAATTTTCTATGGTTTAGTATCTTATGCATCAATGAATACTTATGCAGATTTTACGCGCAACTTCAACCTAAAAATATACACAAAGCCCTCTCGCTGTCATTTTCTTGAAGCATAACTGGAGAAATTTCCACAAAATTTTTCAGAATTTGGAATTTATTAAGTTATTTGATTACGCAAATACTGACGCACCAACCATCATTATCATTGTTTCCTTTGTCTGAAAAGAGAGTAAAAATATTTTTTGTAATTGAAGGACGCGATGGTCTATAAAGTAGTACCATTACATTAACGGAAAAACATTATTAAATTTAACCATTGTTGTTTTTAGTAGTGCTGACACTCATTTTCATGTACGAATCGTAACTAGGTACTGTGGATAATAGGGATTCCCGTCGAGGTTTTGACATTGACAATGCTTCTTCATATGTTGGGGGCAAAGTTTCTAATGATGCCGACCTAGATCTGAATGAGCTGCGACTTTGGCTCCGACTAAACGAGGTCAAGGCAAAATTCATTGATGAAAGTCTTCTTTGTCTGGGAGAACTTGTGGCTGTATCGTAGTCCATTGGTAGATCTGCATCGGTAGACGATTCTTCGGGAATTGTCATTGATCTACCAGTAATTTGCAAAGACCTTGCCCGTCTCCCTCTGCCACCAACTCCATCAGGAGCTACGTAAGGCCCTGGACCTTGGCCTTGATTTCTTGTGAAAAGACCAGCTATCTTCTGACTAGAAAATTTTTAAAATAATTTTTTGAACACGGGGCGAACTACAGCACAGGAGACTGAGGGACTGAAGACTAAGGGTTATTATGGCAGGAGTTATAGAAAGAGTTATTTTTAGGATTTAATTCAACTCATTATTTGTTATTTGTACAATTGAATGGTTTCCAATAGCAAGATGGCAGGCAAGGTATCGGTTTCCAAGTACATAATTTGAAGAAGAAAATTTAAAAGTTGCGAACTATTGATTTAAATATTATATATTTAATTAAGCACGTTAACGCAACGGTCATATTTTCTTCTAACCTGGTAAAGGTAAAGTCCCCACTAGTTAAACAGTGTCGGTTCATACCAATAACTTTTTGTCTTCAATTTCGCTGAAAATTGGTAGGAAAACGCATTTTTATGCGCTGACTACGAATCAGTAATTTGTTGAGAATTTTCTTGACTGTGGCGTCACCTATACGGCAAAAAAGTCGGGAAAATAAAAAATCGTCAGATTTGGCTCAAAATTTGGTATTTGGTAATGTCGACAACGCTGATTAATATGGTGGAAACTGTTTTTTTAATTTTGCTCTTGGCGCCCCTACAGGGCAAAAA
Source organism: Callyntrura guangdongensis (assembly GCA_027744295.1). Lineage (NCBI taxonomy): Eukaryota > Metazoa > Arthropoda > Collembola > Entomobryomorpha > Paronellidae > Callyntrura > Callyntrura guangdongensis. The sequence goes on from JAHZNB010001374.1 coordinate 13,192, forward strand.
AGGGGAAATCTTTTTTTTTAATTGTTCATGTTGATCAGTGTTTGTGAAACTATCTAATACCCATTTTTTTTAGCCTTTTTGGCCTAAAGGGGGCGCCACAGTCAATAAAATTCTCAACAAATTTTTGATTCGTAATCAGCGCATAAAAAATTTATTCTCCTACCAATTTTTCTTCAGCTAAATTGAAGACAAAAAGTTATTGGTATGAACTGGCACTGTTTAACTAGTGGGGACTTTACTCACAGTATTAGTTGCGTAGGTATTTAAAACGATGCACATTGATAATGAGCCAAGGGACAGGAATTTGTGTCTTTTGGAAACATTCGTGAGAATTTTTTTGAAGCATTTCCGATTTTTTTCTTTTTTTTGATAGCGTAGGCTTGGGGATTGTGTAAGTCCTCGTGGTCATAATAAGAAACACTGGATTTCGTGTAAACGAATTGATAACAAAGAATCTTGTATGTCTTTTGATGCAGTTACTTTAGTAGTGTACTATTGAATTTGAGGAATACCGAATTTCGGGGACTTGCTTGCATGCCCCCTTCGCAAAATCTTCATCTACATGTCTACCAAATTTTAAGTAATTTGGACCAACAATGTAGTCGCAAATGTTTTCGAAAAGTACTTACCATCGTATAGAGCCGTTAACCACGTCATGAAACGGCCGGACAAAACAAGCCCAACGACAGTTAGCCATCAATTAAAATTTACTATTGACACTTTGCTATTGTAAAGGATTCAATTGTCAAAGGAAATCTATATATTTAAGGAGATATGCGTATATGAGTAATTCAAATTCCTTACTTGTTCTTTGCCCAATTACTAATTTTTTCCCAATTAGGATTAGGTGGTATTTTAAGAAAAATACAGACGGCCCTGGCAAAATCCAAACAGTTATGATGAATCATGTCGTAGTTGTTTCCACTGCAAAAGAATTACACAACGTTTAAAAATATTATTTGTTTTATTAAAAAACTTGATAAGACTGATAGGCGGATGTTGTTGTTGCCTTGGATTAGACTAAATTAGACATAATTTCCAATAATTCGTAATTAAGTGGCAAGGACCACTTAATCTTGACATAAGCAAATGCATACGAACGTACTTGATTTTTTACTTGTTTTATTGCTACGCTTCTTAAAAATAAATATGTACAACTTATAAACTTTTATAGTCACTTTCACTAAAATGTAAAGTTTCGTACGTACCGAAATTCCCCGTACTTTACGTTCACTAACCACTCCATGAACTCCTCTCTCGATTTTAGCGTTCTCCCTAAATACTCCCGTTTTCTCAACTTACATCCAGGGTATTGCGGGTGGGGATCATCACCGTTTCTAGGAATCTGTTGGCACAGAAAGCGACATGCTAAATAGCATGACACGCGTGTAAGTACATAAAAACAAATAAAGTACGTAAATAAAAATGACACATGCACTAATTATCATGCTTTACGTACAAAACTCATTACAAAAACAACTCAATTTATCCTTAACTTAAACAATCAAAAGGGAAAACTTAAAAATGGCAAATGAAAGTAAAATCAGGTAATTCTTGTTGCAGTCGTAAGACTTACATTGCTTTTCTTTATTCCACTGTGTCCATACTCATACAAGCGATTGAAACAGATAATACCAACGTGGTCGATTGCATTAGGCGTGTCGTGAGAAGAACTGCTGGTGGTTCCTGTGTATAACAGTTGAAAATATACCGCTGTTTAATATTTTTAATTGGTTCACTTGAAAACCAAGATAAATCTTAGTTTTAGCTTAATTACTTAAAAATATTTTGCCTATCATGTGATTTGCAGCGCCCATTGTTAAGTCCCAACTACATGCTTCCACAATGTTGGCTCCGGGTCCGTCCTCTGATGACGCTACAGAAGTAGAGGGTGTGCTCATTGCTGGCAAAATTGCCCAATCATTAAGTTGATTAATCTAAAACTTGGAATATGAGGACAGCCTCACTACAACGAATTGGAATCGCTGCACAACAAACAATTTATACGAGTATATTTTGAAAACTACACTGTCCACCTTGTCGACTGTAGCGTAACCTATACCTCTAATAACAAATTCATGACCAACTGCTGGGGAATGAGAGAATTAGTGGATTAAACACGGAGATGCATAATCACAAAATCAGCGAATACCTCTCTTCATCACCACTGTCACAAAATCACTTTATATAAATGAGATTGAGAGAATAAAACCAAGGTATTTCGCCTTTCCTTTCAGCTTTTACACGCAGATAAATAAGATAGCTTGATCTTTTGCACCTTATGATCTTGTTGTTCTCATTTTCGGTCACCCAACCAATAAATTTTGTGCCAAACACTTTTTACGAAGATTAAGCGCATTAAGTGTGAACAACGTAATGCATGTAGGTGACTGTCAAAGGATCAAACTGCCAGAGAGAATATTACATTTACTTTATGGTATACGGGAAAACAACACATTCGCTCACAACTGTTCTTTTTTGAGCAACAGTACGAAAGTACTCTCTAAAATCGCACAACAGATTCAGACACTAACATCGTAGTCTTTAAGTGATGCCATACCTTACGCCAGATCCAATTTTGAGACTGTGAAACATTTCTCAGAGACACCTCTGAACTTTTATGTATAGACCAGCCACGGAAGTAGTTCAACATATCTTGTACTAACTAGCAACTGAAGGGGTTTGTTTTTGTTGAAAATTCTGCGGATAAGGATGAAAGATGAAATTCAAGCACAAAGATGATTCTTGCGAAAGAAAACAATATATTCGCAGCAACGGAATTATGACATTTGCAATTGCCATGTAGAGCCAGATGCAGCCCGAACATCTATTTACTACTGCTTGTCTTCGTTTATTACCGAAAGAACAGTACGAAAGAATTTTTGAGTAATAAGTACGTAGTAAGAAGTGAGGGTAAGACATACGGAATGCGTATCGATTTTCTCGCTTTCACTTTGTACTACAAGTCAGTATATACCTATTACAGAGAAATTTCATGGGAACGCAAGTGTTGTATCTGCAATGCTGGTGTGGAAACGTTTTTTTTTATTTGTGTGATGCCAAACAACTAGGTATATTTTTCTTATAAAATCAAGCACTTATGATTTCACCGATTTTATGTGCGTCGTGTTGGAAATATAGACATTACATTATATGCTTTCATATAATTATTATAAACATGTACATAATATGTAAGGGTAGTTGGGCATCCAGGTTGGCTGAGTAATATTTGTAACACCTTCATCCGTGATGTGCGGTTTTAAAGAATAAATTACTTACATTGAAACGTTTTGGGATGAAAGGAGAAACTATGAGATGCAAAAATGTCAGTTCGAAGTTCATTGGAAGCACAACCATGTAAACAACCTTTATGTGAAAATTGTTGTTACTAGCCGCGTACCAACAACACAATAACCCACAAACTAAGTAGCAAAGTGACGAGGCGAGTGACGACCAATCTTTGTTTGACCCCGTTGACCTAGGTCGTCAAACATTTGTCAACCTTGAGAGAAGACCATATGCTAGCTACCTGTATACAAAGTTAGGTGAGCCAGAGATACATTTACATGACCTTTGATCCCGTTGACCTGGAAACCCCAAAATCATTTCCAGGGGAGCCTTAGAGATGATAAACAGATTCAGAATTTAAAAATTCCAAACCGGTTTCGAGTTATCGCACGAACGGATAGACGGGCAGACAACGTAAAGTTAATAAGTGTCATCATCACTTAGGAAAGAAAAAATAAATACGAAAATGACTTTTCTTACTGGAGTAATAATTTTTGTGAAGAGTAAATTTGTGAAATACAGTCAGCTAGCATTTAGATTTACTGTGTATAAATTTGAACATTAATATCTACGAATGTTTTGGACCTAGTGTGAACAGAATCCGGTTGTTGACACACACGCGGCTTACTAGGTCGAGAAAAATATTTTTGCATACAATTTTCGTGCATGAACGACTATCTATACCAATGTACGAATTAGTTTCTCATGTATGGAAACCTAGATTTTTCTCACATCTCATAACTTTACTCTGTTAGTAAAATAAAATATTATGGAATAGAAACGTAAAATGATAGGCTATGACTTGCCTCATCTGGTCTTCAACAGAAATCTTCGATAAGATAAAATATCAAACTGAATCAAATATAATCAAATATCTATCAAATAAAATATCAAATATGTTAACTGTCACAGTCACAAGGTATATAATTTTTGCTTATAACTTGCGATATCTATATCCCCTGAAATTTCGGTTGCTACAGGGTGTCAAGGCACAACTTTCACACTTAATGTTCATGCTATTTCTGATGTCATGCTATCCTGGCAACCTTTCCGGGAAGCTTCCTTTCTGCCATCCTTGATGTTATCTGAAAAGAAAAGCAAAGTAATTTTCGACACTAAAATAATCAAAAGCAAGAACTACCTTATTGTCTACAACTAAATATGATCGAACTTCAATAATATCGGGAATCTTTTGTATGAGTTTAAATGTCAACTTGCTTCCGTTACATGTAAAGATGTACGATGTGATTGTCCTTGCGTAGATGTCCGGACATGTCATTTATGTCATAAATGCCCTTTTAAGCTGACATGTCCATTATTTTCGGATTTTATAAATGTCCGACATTTATGACATCAAAAGGAACATTTACAGGGCAACATGGCAAATATATATGCCTTGCAACCCTGTAACTAAAAAAATCATTAAGTGTCGAAAGTCTAAGTATGAAGTATCTTTTAAAAATAACAGTAAAATGTTGTATTACATGAACAATGCCGATTGCCCCATTGAAATAACAATCTTTGACCTTTTCAGGAGTTGACAAATCAACCATACTCAGCACTCGTCATGGCTCATATTAATGATTATATTATGTGTAATTCGTGAATTTTTAAAGTATATATGACTGGACAGCAAAACAAATTTAAATTTTGAACACCCTATCATCTATTAATATAAAAACTGTATTAATATAAACCCCTTACTCCCTAATAATTCTTGCCTTTATTCCCATTGGGTCTACTCTGTTGAATAAGAGTCGGCTATATAGTACCTTCCACCTTCCCACTCAAAAAATTCCCACGCAAGAATTTAGATGTATTATATGTACGTACATGAAGTTGTTACTCCAATGCTGCAGAAATTTGCGAATTTATCCGTATGCATATGTTTAAAATGTAAACGTTTATACTTATACAACACGCGGTGTGCGATACACGTACGCATAACTGCAGTTTTTGCTAAAAGCCACAAAATCTTTCAAGGGTATTCACTTGTTGTTACCTCCATAAATAATTAATCTGATACTTTAAAAAATATACAAATAATGCATGTACTAACGCATAACGATAGCTGCTACTGCATGATCATTGATCATCAAGGTACATATATAGAGTATAAAGAGCCTAATTAACTAGTTATTATAAAGGTATTGAAGATACAATCAGATTTGTTTCAACCACATGGGACACAACTACCTATGTAGTTTTTGAAAATATTTTTTTTGAAACTGTTTGAACAACATGNATGTAGTTTTTGAAAATATTTTTTTTGAAACTGTTTGAACAACATGGAAAATGTCTCGACCGAAACTGTCGTACTGGTTATCAGCGTAATGTTTGAGAAACTGATGATGGTGGTAGCAAATATATTGTGATACTCAAAACATTGTAAACTACTCAGATTACACACAGTACAAACCAGACGTTGATTTATCGAGATCAGAATATTTTTCTAAAATCTCTGCGTTTGTAGGTAATGACGCGGACGTGCACTGTTTTTTACTATTTCTGACTATTATGACCAATAATATACTTTATAATTATATTATTACTTTATAATCGCAACATGGCAATTAAGCGTTTATAATTAAACATTATTTAACAATTTAGGTGTTCGGTTTTAAAAGTGTAATGATGATTCTTGGTGCATTTGAAAGTTAAATAAATGGGTAATGAAAATGACATGTTAGACATGTGAAATGATAAGAAAACTTGACTGTTTGTTGACTGTTTCCTTGATTGCCTTGATTGTTTTACAAGATGGATAAGATTGAATAGACTACTGTATGGAATAAACTATTCATATAATACTTTTACGCATGTATATTGAGCATTCAATTTATACCACGGTTATCGCTAGGTAAGATTGCTATTATTTCCCTAGGTTGAATTTTATAAGCTGACGCTAGAACCTTAGGTTAATGCTGACTGTAACGGTTAAAATACAACCCTACAAGTAGCACTCATTTAAGCAAAAGTTCAGTTCATAAAATAACATATACGCAAAACACCACATTAATATTTTTTAACCGAATGGGTCATAATAATAATTTTGTAAACATGCAACGCCATTTTTGTATATACATTTATGTTACAACTGCATTGCAAATTCCGTTGAGAAGTGAAAGCAACAAAATAATCGATTTTAAAAAAAATTTCGTTTTGTGAAAATGATGTTCAAGTTTGTTGTTATAACATCGTTTAGTAAAAAGAGCTGACAACTGTGAATGAGATTTCTTTTCCCAGAGCCGCTTTTAGGACATCTGCAGCCGGTGTGGCAGACAGAAACAACGATAACATAAACTGTACATTCTCAGTCTCAGCTCTACCTAAAGATAAGGATGGTTCTCATTAAACTGCTCCAATGTTAACACGAATTACGAATCAAGCATTGAGAGTTGTAACTGATAATCTTCATAACAGTTAAAGGATTTTCATATTTTATTAAGGGAACAGAAATCTTGTGGTTTCGGCATGCAAACTCTATAAACCCACTTCTATTCTGTTGGATGACGCTTCCTATTGTTGGAACAAACGAAATAGAAAGCATATGCGCTATTATGCGCTTGCACAACATGCTGATGTACTGGTACGTTGTATACAAAAGGGGAGTAGGGGAGTAAATAAAACGTTGTATAAAATGTAAAACTTTACTTATGGGAAATTGAATATACTTCTTCTGCAATATAAAAACTTCTACCGTCTTCCTACGATAACAACATCATCAGCATATTGCTTCTCATAATTAAAATTCTGAGCAAACCGGAACGTTATACGAAATTTAGTGCTTTTTATAACCAAAGCTAATGAACGTGTACCCTGGTCATTCTGAACATCACTAAAACCAAGCTTGTAGCGTTATATGCTTGGTAGCCAAAGATCGTATTGGAAAAATAAAAATGCGAGATGTACTTTTTTAAAAGTTTTCATACGTTGAGAGATAACTACATTCCAAACGGTTTGTTAAAAATTTTATATTTTATTTTTTATACAAATATTAAGAAAACACCCCTTTTAGTGGATTCTATTCTGTATTACTGGACGTCATAACCCCCGTCAATTGTAAGCATTTAACGAATCATGTATTACTTGTAAAAATATCAGGAATTATAGTACACAGTTCAACTTTTAGACATACACACATCATTGATAAACGTAAAATGTAAACAAAGGAAATACTTACTCACATTACTACAACGGGCTTCCTGGTAGACCAAGACTACGTTTCTGAATAAGGGCAATATTTCGTTAACTTGCAATTTTAGTTGCGATAAACTTGCACCTAAACCTACATATTTTACGTCATGTATGACCTACCTTACATTTTTGTAAAACAAAAAGTGTCTAATGTTTTGCCGATTGATAATCTCTGCCGTTTGTATTATTCCTAATGTATTGATTGACTATTGGGATTTTTTGATTAATTCAGTGTTTGTGAATAGTGTGCATGGTTTTACAGACTTTTACATGCAAAAAGTTTCATTAGGTTGCTGACGGTGTGTTGAACTGTGTTGTGCAATAACACGGAACCCTGCGCCTTGCACAGGCACAAACAATGAAATGAAGCGAAGGGCAGACTCAACAATGTATCTGTCCACTGTGCATCTCGTATTTTGTTGGTTGTTGAGTGAGTCAATCTGTTCTGACGCCCAGACGATATATCCGGACGGGGGCAGACGAGTGATTCCAGTTGTGATAAATAAGCCTTCAAAGGCTCAACCGTACAATGACGGTACAGTAATGGCGCATATAATTGGCAGTGCTGGAATGAATTTCTTATACTATTTCCATCTTCTTGGTGTTTCATGTGAAAACGCTGACCCAGCTTTTTATAAAATAATTCAAAAGGTTAAATCGCATAAAATTGTGATTGATATTTACAAGTTTTTTGGATTAAACTACAAACTATATACAATATGAATCAATAAATATGAATTTTTGGAAATTAGGATTTTGAATTTTGTCTGAACAAAACCGGGCCACTACCTCCACAATTACGGAACCAATCACTAGGATCTATACCGAAACCGTGCGTTGACTGGAAAATACATCGACCTTGTTATAAAAATCTAGCTGATGATTACGACGAGTGCTTGGTTAATCGTCCAGGGTTGGTAAAGAAGGGCACAGATGCGCTAAGATTTACACATGCGTATGCTAAGTTTATCTGTGGAAATATTGCAGACACTGAAGGTAAGCAGGCTACTGACATTTAAAAGGAAGCTTGGATGCAGCTGACTGATTTATTAAATATTCAAGTCACGATTTTATCTGTTTTCATGAAAGAACACATCAAAATTAAGTAATAATAATAATAATAGTGAAAAATCGGAAAATTAGTAAAATAATTCACAAGTTTTGGCAACAAATTGTTTATTATTATAAATATTAAAATAGGGTTTCATGCAATTGCTTGCTTAATACCTTCATCTAGGTACATGCTACAGTCATTTTTTAATGAACGGCAAGAAACGGTGAACTTCGATTTTTACGAGAAACTTTCCGATGTTAATCAAATGGCGAGATACTTATTTGTGTCAATAGAAACAAACTGAGTCTGGTGCTCCATTTTATACACCGCAATCCTCAATAGCTTTAAACGTGACTCAAATTATGGAAAGAGAATTGTATATTATTTCAATTGGAAAGAGACAGAGAGAGATAAAATCTTCATTTAAACGATAAGGACAGTTATCAATTGCCAATGTCCATTCGTTACTGTTTTTTTTAAATATGACCTTTTTCGTGTGAAATAAGAGAAGAGATGTCATTCCGTACATTGTGCGTCGTAGGATTCATGATGTTACATGTATTCACCGGAAACAATGAACTTCCGCGGTAGGTAAATTTCCGCAACGAAAGGGGCCAATCACGGTCGCAACTGGTGAATTCCTTTCCAATTTATGGAATTCATGGTACAAAAGTTAAAAGTTCAATGTGTTAAATTAATTTTGACTGACATGTTTGACATATGGTGTAGCTTAGACATGTAGGTTTCTTTTCTCTCCTCTGTCCATTTATTCTTTTTGATACTGAGAAAAGGGAGACTAATCGTAAATACGGAAAAGGGAACAAAAAACAGGGCATGTAACAACCTGATTACGTTTTGTTATTTATTTTATAGCTCATCTCTTGGATCGATATACTAAACATGACTTAATTGTCGATGGAGTTTTCCAATGCTTTCCACACCTACAAGATCGAATCGTCAACTGTGTAAAAAGGGATAAGGTTTCAAAAACACTTTGCAGGTATGTTTTATACTCACAACGTTACACAATAACAGCGACAAGATCGTGTTAGCAATGCCACGAATTGAATTGTGGTTCCAGAAATGACAGATATTTACACTTATCTATCAACACTTATTTATATACATAAATTACATACTTGACAATGATTTTTGCAGTAAATTCTATGTGGTCCATGCATGCTTTGGAAAATACTATAATGATGACAACTGTCAAGATGTGCAGCCTATTTACTACATGGACGACTTGTTTCGGAATATGAGTGCAAGCTTAAGTTGTCCCAAAGATGACGATGAGTGGGGTAAAAGACCAACTCATCCGACAGGAGAACCTTATCCAACTAGTCCTGGTTGGACCCATAAACCACCACGAAAAGGTTGGAGTAGCAGAGAAGAACATTCTGTCAAAGAAAACCCATGGCCTGGTGAACGAGGTAGACCCTGGTCAAATAATGATCGAGATCCATTTATTAGAGACGATCAGCAAACTGGTCACCATCAAAATCGTGGCTGGGACAGTGCCGAAAGGGGATCAAGTTACGGTGGCACACGTACAAAAACTCACACTACTGTTGACCCTCACGCAAATAGACCGTATCCAGACACCAGCTGGAGCAGACCTTGGGTTGATCCGTTGGACAGCAAAGGAACCTCATGGAGTCCAGAACGAAACCAAATTGAAATAGGTACGACACGTGGTCATGACCATGACATTGGTTTTCCAGCAACGTTGAATCCAACTTCCCCTTCGCAGTACATTACAAGTAGAAGAGTAACCAGTAGCTTTCCTAAATTAGATGATGACAGCTACTATTTCTCTACAACTCCCCAAGGATATGGAGAAGGTCGTCAATCAGCACTTCCTCTCGCTGGATTTGCTGTAACAAGGAGACCACACGAAGCAGTTGAAACTGAAGAGAAAATAAAATATTACCGCTCCTCGGATTCCTCGGTACCGATTTCAATGACTTCCACAACTTCAAATCATGACCCAGGCTTTAATTTTTATTCGTTTGAATAAACTGGAATATTGTAATTTCATCGTATTGGTGAATTCAGATTAAAAGATTCTAACGGCTACACGTGAAATCGTAATTATAGCATTATTAATAAATACGAGCTACAAGCACAAATATTCATTCAAATTACGCTATCCATTATTATTATACAGATAAGTATTTTAATTACACAGCAATTCTACATAATGAAGTTATGAATATGACTGCTGACTTTTATTTCAAAAAACCTCGACGTTTTTAGTGTACTGATTGTGAGCTTCCATTAGCATAGTTTGAGATTTTAACGAAACCATACCAATTAAAGTCATATTTACAGGACAGTTGTATGTTTGCACATACAGACAGTATTTTATGTGCAAGTGCCAATGTATAGGCAAGTTTTCCGCTTTCGGTAACTTAATTGCAATGTGTCTCCCCAAGTGCGCAGTCATCCCATGTATTTGGGAGAGGTACAACAAAAATGGCGAAGGATGGCATTTCGGTCGAAGCGCGAGAAAAATTTTCTGGTATTTGATTACTAATATGCAATGCCAAAAATCTGGGGTCAAAATCTCACTACAATGATCCTTTTTCTAAGTTCAAACTACAGACATAGATTCAGATTTTTGAGCGCATTGTTAATGTAATTAATTACCAAAACTTCCAAACATCAAATCTGTTTCAATTGATAAAATAGATACAGAGCGTGGAAAGCGGGCCCGCAACTTTATTGAAACCTTTGAATATTTTTTTTTCATTTGGCTGGCTATTTAATGGGAGGATCAGGATGTGCCCAACCCCAGGTCACATGTGACATACAACAGTGATGCATGCATATATAAACTTTCCTACATATTTTTATATGTACCTATGCATGTTTTCATTATGTTCGACGTACTTTATGATGAATCCATGTGCGAACAACAAAACTGCTACAATTACAATGAAGACGGAATTCGACAATTCAATGTTTTACTACATAAATGAAATTTTTTAACAACCTAAAAATAATTTATTTTTTGGACGAAAAGTAAAGCTCGATGTAACTACAAAATTCAAGCATCAAAATACTGACGAATCGTCCGTATAGACGTACTACAGCTACATAATATGTAAGCTCGCCGAACAGAGAAAAGATTCTGCATGCTTGAGGATTGAGGACATATCGACTTCGATCGAATTAGTATATAAGGTAAGATATATTGAATGATGATGATGATTGATGACCCATACTATTATGGATCTTTAGCTACACAATTACACATCTCCATTGTGTCAAATTTCGTTTGATGAAATTGTATAATAGTAGTTAGAGGTGCTTACGGATGGATAGTGCACAACCAAAATCAGTTCGTAATGAAAATCAGCCACGCTTTGTACTACGAACGTTGTAATGTAATGTAATCACCACAATCATCATCATCATCGTCATGAAAAAAAGTGTTGAGCTTTGCATCTTGCATTGGTTTGGTTATCATCACTTTTTCGTTCCCACTTGCACTTCTCACTATGAAGCAGCTCTCATTGTTACTTGCAAGTTGCAACATGCCAAAACTCTATAGGACCAAAAATTCAATATAATAACAATAATATTCAATGTTGAAGTGTGCTGCCTCAATGCCCTCAATTCAATTGATTTTGTAGGGTCATTCGAGAAAAATGAGCATTTCAGTCTTATAATTAATTGTTGTGATTCTGCACAAAAAAGTTAATTTTTTTGACACCGATTGATTATCTATCAAATACGTTCATCTACAAACAACGTTGTAGTATGCAGTTTTATTTATTTTATCAACAAAAATAAAATTTTATTTTGACATGTCAGGCATTTAACGTCGTACATCTTCGAAGACGACCTAAGCAGGTGTTATGACACGAGATAGGTCTATACCCAGAACTGAGATTCTTCCGGAAATGGACATGTACACAAACTAAACAGCACATAAAATATTCATGACGACAACCGAAATGATTCTGAAAAAACACATTTTTCTCCGTTGCAAGTAAAATGTTATACATATAAAATTTCGTTGTTTGTTCTATTCGAATTCAAAAGATTCATTCACGGTTGACGGTTATATCATCCATCACACAGAACCATAATAAGCTAATACGGAAGTTGACGAGATTCATTAGTTGTACACTGGAGGGTAATGGTTTGATGTCTGCAGTACTGCTGCCCCCGTTTTCTTTCTTGTTTTGTTACAAACTCAGCAAGAACAGAACACAATGAAATGCATATAAAACACATCCTGCCCAATACTGATACTCAACTACACGTACAAATACAAAAGGACGAAATGGCCCAACAACAAAAACAACTGATCCTGTAGCTGTGTTAGTGTTAGTGTTGGGTGGTTGGTCTCCGTCTCTCTGTATTCTGTATTTGTTTTCCTTCTACTTCACTTAACGTACTTCCCCTCTAGTAACCTTTCCAGTGCTTCTTTTTTCAGTGGATTTTGTTATACTTAAATTAGTTTTAATTTGAATTTTTTTTCCAGAATTCAAAAGTTCCTATTAAAATACATCTATCTTTTTATATTAATAAAATGGAACCTGCATTGTCTTCCTCATCCTCAGACGCAGGATCCACGTAAGTCTAAGACAAAGGAAAAACAATTAGAATAAATGACTCTAGGTTTAAGTTGCAATTTTTATTTTGTGAAATGAAGATCGGGATCAACAAATCGTCCGAGTGGTGGAGGTGAACCTGCAGCACTCGGGCTATTGTTAAGACATGCCAGTCAAAACTCGTTGGATGAGAGCTCTCAAAGAAACCAGTCAAACTTACCAGAAGAGGATGATTACAAGCCTCCATATAAAAACTCACAGCATTTTGAAAAAGCATTTGGAATTTTAGATACTTTGAGAAAGTACGTGATTTGTGTTATTGGAATTTATTATGTCATACGTTTCAAAATTTTCATAAAATTCACAAGTTAAAGTTCAACTCATGAATTGTTTGCCTGGGCTATTTTGTAAATTTCAGAACATTATTAATGTGCGATGTTACTCTCGTGGCTGGAGATATTGACATACCTGCTCATCGGATGGTGTTAGCTGCTTGTTCTCCTTATTTTTATGCTATGTTTACATCGTTTGAAGAAAGAGAAAAGGATAGAGTAACGATACAAGTAAGTCTCTTCGGGTTTTTCAGAAAAGTTTGATTTTGACTTGAGTGTTTAATATTTAAAATTTTGTACATGCAAAATAGGGAGTTGACCCAACTGCGCTACAAATGCTTGTAGCGTATGTGTATTCAGGACAAATAAGTATTACGGAGGATACTGTTCAAAATCTACTTCCAGCTGCTAATCTTTTGCAGTTGTCCGATGTAAAAGAGGCGTGTTCTGACTTCCTTAAATCCCAACTTCATCCTACAAATTGCCTGGGAATTCGTGCATTTGCTGATTTACACGGTTGTATTGATCTCATGACGGCGGCAGATTTGTTTATTCAGTTTCATTTTGCAGATGTTGTCGAAGGAGAGGAATTTTTAACTTTGGATGTTGACCAGGTATTGTTAAACTGGTGAACCTTATTGTATTCAAGTAGCTGTTCTTGATAACAGAATATTTGCAGTTGGAGGATTCGACGGCTCAAGTGGCTTAAACAGTGCTGAAATGTTTAATCCCAGTACCAATGAGTGGTCTAATATTGCGTCCATGTCTACACGAAGGAGCTCTGTGGGGGTTGGAGTAGTAAACGGAAAATTATTCGCGGTAATATAAACGAAAATATGCAAAAAAGATGTTTACTATTATTTGCAATGTTGGTTAGTTAATGTACGCACGCGACAGAATTATAACATACAACACCTATACCATATTAGGTTTCTTGAACTTTAAGGCTCTAAATTTCGATAACATTAGGGTCGAATACAGTTAAAGTAGAATAAGTTGAAGTATGAATAGTTATATATATTGTACTGTCGTCTTGGTGCAAAAAATCTCATCGTTTCATGAGTTGAATACTAGAATACGTTATTATCCGTGGCTGAAATATACTTTAAATGGATGTATGAACCCTTCGTAGTTTTTATGTGACTTTTAATTTTGACGGAGGGGACATGTTGCTACCGACTTTTCCAATGCATTTTAAATGGAATATCGTTCCTAATGCAGAGTAAAAAGTTTGTTTACAAAAGTTTTACATGTATTTAAATGGTATTCCTTTAGTCACAAAAAATTAACATTGTTCATATATCCATTTAGTACATATTATCCATGTCAATAAATTTTTATGAGAATCGTCAAAAATAAAATAAAAATCCTCATTTATAGAACAAGAAAGAGTTTGCACAGAACCTCGGTAACCGATCGCGGTCCTAGAAACTGAGAAACTCTTATTACCGTTTAAATTAGGATTTATTTTTTATTTTTGGCGATTCTCGTAAAAACTGACATGTTATTGAATAGAACTATATAATAGTCGGACGGAACTATATACTAGAATTCAGACTTCGAGTCGACGCCACATACAATACAAATACAATACAAATACAACACTTTTTCATAATTTACACTTCTTTATTTGCATAACTATTAAGAAACGACAACGAGACATAAATACTAGTTTCCATTTCTATCAAACTAAACTTTTTACTTTATTGTAATTTATTGTAGGTTGGAGGTTACGATGGTTCATCAAGACAGTGCTTAAGTGGTGTGGAATGTTACGACGTTGAGAATGATACTTGGTCAACGGTCTCGGAAATGTCAGCTCGTCGATCTGGAGCAGGTGTAGGCGTTTTGGACACTTTGTTGTATGCAGTGGGAGGTCACGACGGACCAATAGTACGAAAGTCTGTAGAAGTCTATGATCCTGCTCAAAATACTTGGAAGGCAGTTGCAGACATGGCTACATGTAGACGGAACGCAGGTAAACTGCCACATGGTTAATATCATGGGCTGTAGTTAAAAAATATCACAATTTAGATTGAATACAAAATACTGTTTGTTGGTAGGTGACCCCAGTAGTTATTTTTCCCTTAGCTTCGACGAAGAAAATGCCCAGCTAGGGCAGAGGGATATCATAAATAAAGAGATTGCAAATTGCAACCCAACGTAAAATAATTTAAATTGAGACCCAAATAAACTAAAATCGATCGCCTGTTGTTGTCTCCATGTACAATTCCCGTGTTTTTTAAATGATAATTCGTTGCTAACGTTGAAAATGGAAGACTAAGCAACTGCAATGTATTTAAATGGGAAATGTTTGGCATCAAACGATCAAAACTCTACTTTTTAATGCACACTTACGGGGTTTCAAAGGGAACGAACCGTTCCACGGTTTAAACTTGTGTCAACTAGTTGTTTTTGACATGTACTTACAATAATATGATGCCAGTCGAAGTCTCGAATGGGACTAGCACCATGTTATTTTATCAATCAAAAACTACTAGCCACCAGTTTAAACCATGGAACGGTTGTTTTGTTTTGATCGGAAATTGGAAAGGATAAATGACTATGGGCTGTCCTACCGACGGAACTTGCCTCTCAGACTGAGAGTCTCAGTATTTGGAGTATCGGAGTATGACTACAAAGTGTTTCAATCTCAATATTGATATTTCTATTTTTAAAGCCTTGCTTAGTTAGTGTAAGTAAATTTTCCTGCTATTTGTCTCATTGGCTGTTTTTCATGCAAAAGTTTAGAGCAAGTACAGTAATTTGTATTTGTACAATAAAAGTATTTGTGAGGATTGTGAAGTTGTGACATAGTCATGGTCCACTATACTAGCATTTAGCTCCACTCCACTTTCAACTTCCAAGAAAACGAGAATCAATCTAGGGCACATGCTTCGACTACAGTTGACAGTATAGTGAGTGTAGTAGTAGTATCGCTCCTACATCCATATGATTACGATCATCATGATCACCATTATTACTGTAAATAACCAAGAAGACATCGTTTGCTATATTAGCACTTGGCAATGAAAACGAACACATGAGGCAGTTAGCAACCAAAAATTAAAGTATCGCCAATATGACATGACTGCAAAAAACATAAACGACTCAGTAAACTGTAATGTTGTGGTTGAGTCGTGAAGTAATAGCATTTTCCTCGACTGTTAAGCACAGGGTAGCGTGGCCGAGCGGTCTAAGGCGCTGGTTTAAGGCACCAGTCTCTTCGGGGGCGTGGGTTCGAATCCCACCGCTGCCAGTATTTTTTTTTACTTTTTACACTGAATAGTGGGTATTGATAACAGATTTAAATGTATACGATGAATACGTGTTTTTATGTTGGTTGTTAATGTTGTTATTGTCTGTTTTTATATTTTGACAGGAGTGGTTTCACTGAATGGTTTACTGTACGTCATTGGTGGAGACGACGGAACCTGTAATTTAGCATCAGTGGAAGTTTATGATCCGAAAACAGACTGTTGGACGTTGTTAGTTTCATCAATGGTAGTTGGCCGCTCGTATGCTGGTTGTGCTGTGGTTGATAAGCCGTCGGGTTACCAGTAATTCTTTTAAACTTTAATCAATAAAGCAGTATATCGTTTATCCAAAAGCACCATATAAACTTGTACCTAAAACCAGTCCATCCGTTGTAAAATTGAAATTGCTGATTGTCGCGAAGTGATACGTGATACCAATGGCAGAAATTGGAAAAGTACGACAAAACTGTCTTTTTAATATTATATTTGTTATGTTTTCCGATTTAAAAGAATCGTGACGTGATCAGATCAGTTATCAGTTTACCCACTTTCATAAAAATTTCAAGTTGACACTTTGACAAACTTTTCCATTTACATAAATTGAAACTTTGAAACCCATCGAAAAGTTTCTAATTGTCAACTTGTAAGTTTTATGGGAACGGTGTTTTATAAAAGACGACTGTGTGTGAGATATAGACTCAGGCTTGTATCTATAGTATTCAAATCTGGAAGAAGTACGTATTTTATTTGTATGCAACTGCCGTAATGCCTACATCGTATTGCTACACATTGATTGCCTTCAATACTTAGCAGGGCAAATTTTTGTGTAAATGATAACATAACTTATGTATGTTTGTAGTTTTTAGTCGTGTATTATTACTCCCTTCATGAAATGGTTTACAACTTGATTGTTAAAATATTTGAACGGGCTAAAATCGGGAACTTTTACATACGTTAGACTCAAACGCACAAGCTCTTTACTTCAAAGCTATAAAAACAAGTTTAAGTATACAATTTTCAATCGCTATCTTTATTGCAATTGCCCTTCATGTTAATTCCGAATCTATTACAAACTTACAATTACCACCACCATTCACCATGAAAGCTCTATATTTAAAATGACCAAAAGCAAAAAAATACAATACCATCAAATTAGCATTTTTTCTAGTTTGAAAAGGTATTTTAGGGATACTTTTTTAAACTTGACTAGTAAGACTTTTGTGGCGCTAATTTGCGGTGGTAATCGTGTATGTATAAATTATAAGGAGGTCCGAATAACCTTATTTTTTGTGACTAAACTTTCCCTATATACATGTAAAAACAAACTTTTTACTCTAGCAACTATTCCCCATTTCGAATGCAGTGAAAAAGTCAGTAACAACATGTTTCCTCTCCTCAAAATTCAAATTCAAATTAGTCACATAAAATTTTAAAAGGTTGGGTCTAATTAAAAATACCTGGAAAACTTGCCTGTTCGTAGTTTTAGAAAGAAACGTGTATATGTGTATAGCTTTCGTTCAATAGGATATGAGTATGTCATGTAAAAACCATGACATG
>JAHZNB010001375.1:0-24571 GCA_027744295.1 Callyntrura guangdongensis
AAAAATGCCTAGTCTCTTTTTCATTCGCTCTAATTTTTCTACAATGAAAATATCCATAATAATATTATAATAATAATAAGGATGACTATAATGCAATAGTTCTCTAGTAATAACAGTTAGCAGCGAACAACAAACATGCACACGTGTACCTATTTAGGAGTTAACCGCTAAAATACTATTTTTGTCCTGTACACCTACATATTTAGTTATGATATCATATTAATAATGAAAATGTTTCGCTAATTTGCTTGGCTCTTCGTTTTTCATTTTTTTTTTTTGTTTATTTTCCTGTACTGCTGTTTGCAAACGCCACCACCCTCTTATCAAACAAGCTATATGAAAGATGACATAATACATAATAATAATAACAATTCGAGACCATACCACAACAAAATTTACAATGTATTATGTATGCGACATTATATGAGCTCATTTTTTTAAAACTATCGCCAACATCACCTATCATCTTTTTTGGCATGTCTACAAAAGCAATCTCTTTTGTTCCGTCCTCTATTTTTCCTTCAGAGAGACAACAGGTATTTCTAAGCTCATCGGAACCTATGCACATTTGCATTGGATAGTTTAGAATAGAAGCTTGTGCAACCAAACTACAAACTTTAAGCCATGCTGCAAAATCTAATTTTAGTTTTGTAAGTTTTATTAACCACGCTGCAGGATTTGTAACGTAAAAATGAATAATCACAACATGACATGTGCATGTCGATTGCTGATGGCAGGCTGCTGGGCATACGAAAAATTTTAAAGCTCGTAGAAAAAAAGGAGATAGAAATCATCATGATCGCAATAATAGTTCATGCATTGATTGTAAAATTAAATTTATGACTTTCAAACCCCACCAATGTTGAATGTATTTGGCTCGGTTCATAATGATAATAATACCAAAATGTTTTGAAGAAGATGATGACAATGATGAGCATGCCAAAGAGACGAATAAGAGGTGAAAGTAAATTACTTTTTATGGCTGCTGCAACAGAGCAAGGGACTGAAAAAAAAGTTTCGCATTTCAATTGTGGTAGTTACATGTATTGCATATATGGCACTTTTTGAGCTATTCTGATTTGATCTTTGAAGAGTGTAGTGTAAGTGTAAGTACAAAAGTATTATTAAAAGACGAAGTCACTTATTAACTTTACAATGTCTGTCTGTCCGTCCAGACGATAACTCGAAAACGGTTTCGAATTTTGAAATTTTGATTATTTCGCCAATCGATCCCTGATCCCTTAGGCTTCCTTGCGAAAGTTTTTTTTTTTGAGTTTCCAGGTGAAACCATGCGGCGTCATCAGATCTTCAAAAATGGCCCTCGGTGGTAACTCAGGAATGGTTAGGAATTTTAAAGTTCTGTTTTCACTAATCGATTACACATTCCCTGTGGAGTTCCCGGTGAGAGGTTTGGAGGGAGGGTTGATGAGAGGTTAGGAGGGAATGTTGGAGTGAGTTTTATAAGGATGTTTGGAAGTTTTGTTGAACACAAATCAAGAGATCACTTTGCTACTATTACTTTGTAGGTTTATTATTTATGAGAATGCTAATGCAGAATGCCTTGTTTTTGTGTCGATCTTGTGATAGCTAGCCCGGTGTATAAAATGAAAAGGAATGCATACAAAAAGGGAAGCTGTTATTGGATTGAAAGACAGCGACTGGGAATAAATAGTGAATAAATGCGTAAAAGTTTTTTTCACTGTGCTATTCAGTGGCTTAACAATGAAAGATGTGAACCAATCACTTCCTTCGTCATCATTGTCATCGTCAATTCTTCAATAGTTTTCTTCTTCTTTAGTGTGTCAATTGTGTATGTCATTCAAGTTAATACACCTTACAACCAAACTGGCGGCGGCCGCCGGCAGCCCATCAAACGGTGAAATTGTATTCTGGTAGCGAAGCTTAACCTGATGCATTTAAAAGGCGTATAGTAACAAGTAACAAAAAGAGAGTCACAACGACTCAACGGTTTAGCAATTTATTATATAGGTTAGACACATACAGTCATATATATATGTAAGCATATTGTTGATTGTAGATCATCGTCAAAAAATCAATTGAATATTGAATCCAACTTCATCCCTTGGATACACTGACATTTATGACGACCGTTAAAAATATTAACGAAAACGATGACTTGAAAATTGAAAACCCTCAAACTCCTTTTCAGTCAACTTCTCTTCCTCCCTTTCTATCTGTGCGTTGCTGCTGCTACTGCTGTAACGAATTTTAAGAATGAGTTATGTTTTCAATGTGATTAAATTTCAAAATGAAACTGAATTACATTGCACACAGGTGTTGCAGGTATACACAAAAGATCTACGTGCACACACAAGACGCAGTAAAGTTTTTTTTTTGCATTTCTCCCAGCAGGAGATCTGTACCTGCAGCAAATCATCGGTGTGTTATTATTATTTATCATCCGTACTACTTTTTGAAATGCCAAAAGTGCATAGTAATACAATATTCAAAAGAAAATGCAGTGCGTGTTTTTTCACAGTAGACAGATGTACATACATAATATTATATAGGTGATAATATGTAGGTAGCGTAATAAAAATAATATTTTGGTGTTTCATACCTGCCACAGCATGGTAGTCAGTAGTCATGTCATACATTAAAGATTACACACGTACCATCCAAATCCAAATTGCCAGTTAGTTATTGGGACTGTATTATTATCATCATCATACTATGCAACAAGATGTGCTTTATATTTTACTAACTGCAACAACTACACGGCAAACGCACACGGTAGATTATGGGTAATAATAGGCAGTATATTTTATGTGCGGAACAGAAAAATACTGCACTCGTTACTTGATTCGTCCATGTAGGTATATTCATTTTTCTTTCGTCGTAGTGTTGTACAAGAGATAATAAATATGGTTTTGACGAACGATTTTTTTCTTTGCCTTCGTAACCCGTAAAAGATTGGGATAGGTAAGATTTTCTTCGAAAAGATGCAATATCAAAAAATATGCAATGAAAGTATGCATGTACATATATACGCATTTTATTTTATACTATGCACCGTTGCGTTGCATTTTGCAAATAAGTGCACATGTTGTAGGCAAATAATTCGATGAATGCAACAAACCGTGATTTATTTCGTAAAATCACGAGTAATATAATATTTTTGATAATTAATTCTATGATGATTTCATGTTGTGTTGTTACTTTTTAAATGGTATTTCTACATCATCACAACCGGTAATATTTCCCTTGTAGCCGCTTTCAGGGCGCTTTCTGGCCAAATTAAAACCCAGTTTGCTGGGTTGGGTATAATTACAGGAATTCTAAGTAAAGGCATCGCTGTGTTTAGGAACATATAGATGTTTTCACAATTAGCTCAATAAAAAACCGAGCCGGCCCTTTTGTCTGAGATTAGAACGACGCCGCCGCGTCTTTGAGGAAATCCTGACAGTTGTAGTTATATGAGTCAATTTGATAAAAATCAGTGATCATTAGATGTGAGCACTTGCCAAAGAAATTCAAGAAGTAGTTTTGTTAACAAAAAAAACTTCTGATAATCCGCACATGGCAGTCTTCTTTTGTTTTCCGCTCAGGGAGGTGAAATTTGGCTCATCTATTAATTTATCCGCATCAGTGACCTAAGTTACCGATTTGTGCAAACAGAATTTTATAAGAGTTAATTTGGTTGATAATGTACCTGAAATCCTTTGTTGTAAAATGTTGTAATGTAGCTTTTCCTTTCCAGTGTCCATCGCCATGTGTGTGAAGGCGAGAGGCCGTGTATTGTTTTTTTGTACATTTGTAAGCGAATGGTTATTATTAAAGATGCCATGGATATTTATCATTCATTACCATACCATTCAATGATGAATGATGTAACATCTTTTTCGCAAAGGATTGTTAGCAACTTTTGTGTTTGTCGATTGTTTTTGAATACAAATACTAGCATGACACACGGACGACGACGACGACTTGCCACATTACCGACATTTTGTGTCAAGAACATTAGTAACTCCTAATTTTGTTTTTTTGTAGACGTACATTGGACCAGTATTAATTGTCCTAAACCCGTACAAGACGCTGCCAATTTATGGAGTGGACGCGATCAAAAAGTATTACAACGTCAACTACATTGAAGTGGCCCCTCACGTGTAAGTCATAAATTATACACTATCCTTCATATATATCGTCTCTCCGCTATATTCTGACATTTTATGGTTTTAGAGAAAGGAAACCTCCTTAAGTAATAGATCAGTTAAAATAATAGTATGCACATAAATTTACGATATCTAAATGTTCGCGATTATGTAATGCTTAATTAGTTAATTACTTTCTTTGGTGTGCTGTTTTGCCTTCTCGTTTGTTGATTGATTGCGCAATCTAAAATTTAATATACAGTATCTAATGGCATAACAGCACGTTTATTAATCTTAACTCACTTTTAGTTAGCCATAACTTACGTCGTGGAGGAAATCCTTGCGATAAAATCCCTTGTATATTTCACAATATCAGCAAAACAGCTAAAAGTTCTGAAGCAGCTCTTTTCAAGTGAAAATATCCCTCTAAAGCAAGCAACATAACTTTTCAAATCCCAGAGTGTAAATGGAGAGTGAAGTAAATCTACCATGTAACATCACTATTTACCCCCACCGCTGCTACTGCAGCTTTGCTTTTTCAAGTGGTCTATTAGTAATTTTTACCTCTTGTGTTTCACTGTTATAATAAGTTTACAAATCTCTTTGAAATCTGAGTCCATGCATGTGTGTAAGTAAGTAATAAATCAGCCTGTTCAACTACAAAGCAGCAGCAGCAGTAGTACTCAAGTAGTAGTAAGTAACCCTTTTCATAGCGAAGACAATTTTATATTTTTCAAACTTTGCCACGCTACTTGCTTTTGTGATTACACTTTACCACACCATAGTTTATGTCTAACATGTGTACATATTTTATCCCTTGTGTTATTGATGTATTTGTCGATCGAAACGATTAATTAACAAGGCAGTTTGCTAAACTTTAAAACTCCACACACTTAAAATCACCACCGTCACTGCGAGCAATTTTAATGTTTAAAAAAATATTTATTTTTTAAGTTTATAGAATTATCCCATTTTATCGAGTAAGGAAGATAAAAAGAAGATAAAGTAGTTATCTACCTACTACAAGGTCTGGTTATGTACACACACAATTTGTACCGTACCGCACACGAAAGGCGATTTTAATTTAAAATATTAAATGAATCTTTTCTTGTGCTTCTCTAATTATCCTCATCACGAGTGGATCACGTTTTATTTCAAATAAATGGGACCTCGCGACGAGATCATGATGTGTGTTGTTTGGATTCAAATAAACCAGCCATTTCATTGTTGCTATGTTGCCGATGATGTTTCTGATGTGAAAAGACATGCAGCAACGCAGGCAAACTGCAAAAACAGCAAGAGCGTGAACACGAATTTCATTTAGCAGACCTTTAAACACAGTCATTCATTTTTCCTTGCTGTACAGCCATTTAGTTAATTGTATTTGTAATCTTGAAACTTTAATATACCACACAGCAAGAGCGTGAACACGAATTTCATTTAGCAGACCTTTAAACACAGTCATTCATTTTTCCTTGCTGTACAGCCATTTAGTTAATTGTATTTGTAATCTTGAAACTTTAATATACCCCTCTACTTAAACTAATAAACATGCTTTGCAGGGAGAACGGTGTTGTGGTGCTAGTGGTGGTGCACGACTATATGTTCTCTGTTCTGTGATGATAAGTCGTAATTAAGAAAAAGTTGAAATGTTGAATGGATTGAAGAGAGAATCGCACTGTAGTAATGATAATAAACTATCATTAAAGTTACCTATGTATACCCTTAAGATAAGGAGATAAGTTGTAATTAAGAAAAAGTTGAAATGTTGAATGGATTGAAGAGAGAATCGCACTGTAGTAATGATAATAAACTATCATTAAAGTTACCTATGTATACCCTTAAGATAAGGCACTTATGAACCTAGCGCACATGTAATAAAATAAAGTAGATACGGTTTCATTCTTGACCAGATAGTGCTGCCACTCGTACTTACCAACTTACCCTTGTGCTAAACAAGTCTCTATTGCAATGATGATGAATTGATGAATACTGTGTTATAATAAGTTATATATATTTATAAACTATTAATGAGCACGATTAAATTTATTATTTAATATTTCAAGATTACCAATTAAGTAATATTGATAATAAGTGTAAATATGTGTGGCCTCGTATGTATTATGCCTCTTATGGTTTTGTGTATTTTTTTTTATTGTTTTAGTTTCGGTTTGACTGACAACGCGTACAAGCAACTCAGAGAGGAAAATCGTGATCAATGCATTTTGATTTCAGGTAAGAAGATGAATTGGCTAAAAGAGCGAAAGAAAACGAGAATTTAAGTTGTATGCATTGTTTGTAGAATAACAACTCTCAAGTAGGTCTTATAAAGTTTTAGAGTGGTTTATGATTTACATCACTTGTCTGTCGTTGAAAAGAGAAAAAAAAATACCATCTAACACGGTACATTTGAATATGTAGTACTATTTTTATGACTTATGAACAATCCCACAATAATTCAATAAAATGAGATATCCATTATTTATCCATTTAACCAGTAGTTGTAGTGGTAGTCTTACGTTTACGTTTATGTATTACTAAACTAGCATTATTTCAGATTTTTTAACAAAACAAAAAATGATTTATAAACCTTAAACTTGACTTTGGTGTGGTAACCAAATATAGTGCCTTGTATTATTTCTTATTTCTTGTTACCAAAAACCTTTTATCATCGGGATATTATATAAAGTCCCAACGTCCCAACGAGTCATAGAATAATGCCAACGAGTCACTCACAAGTAGGGAGTTTAGGTATTTTTCTTATTCGCTGTGTACAACTCATTTTAACAATTTATACGATAATTATATTACCTTAGTGTGTGGATAGGTAATAATAATGATATCAAAATAATATAATGTACACGGCAAACTAATTATTATGTTTACACACATGCATTGTTATCATGCTATCAAACATTGCTTCAGTGACTACGACTAAGTTTTCTCGTATTTCCATTTCTTGAAAAAATGTCCATTGACTTTTTTTTCGTGGACTGCTGGATGGTATACTACTGTACGAATACGATACTCGTATGCAGAAACACATTTTTTGTTGATTTATTATTACCATTTACCATTTACAAAGCAGTTGGTTGTCGTCGGAAGGGAAGCATGTTTGTAAAAATTCTGTCTAGTCGGTCAGTAAATGCTAATAATTGGGTATCAGCTATCTAGTCAGTCATCATAGTAATCATTTCTGCAATAGGGTTAGTTGTGTTCTTGTATTTTTGGAAAGCTGATGATGCTACACAGTTGTTGCTAAAATAATATGTATACATACGCAGACACAATTAGGTATTTTCTCAAATTTACACACGAACATCCTCACTTTAGAGAACGCTTGTTACACATTTTCCTGACAGGCTGTTATTTAGCACGTACGAATCAACCCGACCATTTCTTCAAGTCATGTTCTTTGAGCTCATGAAAGAAAACGAACGTTTTTTTTGTTCGCAGACAGACACATGGGACCATTTTTTCCAACCTTCCATCAACTAAATAATAACTTTTGTTTCTTCCTGTTTAGGCGAATCTGGATCAGGAAAGACGGAAGCATCCAAGCAAATTCTGCAATATATTGCTGCAGCATCAAAGCATGTATCCACGGTGGAGTCGACCAAAGACAAGCTTCTTTACTCCAATCCAGTTTTGGAAGCATTTGGAAATGCTCAGACAAACCGGAACGATAACTCGAGTAGATTTGGAAAGTATATGGACATCGAGTTTGATTTTCGGGTCAGTCAGACAACATGAAATATTTTGTTTATATGCATAGGACACCTGCGAATTTTACAATGTGTAGCCTACTATGCTGTTATTATTATTAGTATTAGTTAGTTAATATTGTTATTCATGCACACGTATAGGAAATGCATTATGAATTATGCAATGCGAAAAGTCCGGTAGCAGCAGGCTTGAACTGAAATTGTTACTTTTTATTTGCTGCAATGTAGTACATCTTGTTAAATTACCTCAGTTCAGTGAATTTAACGAGGGTGAAAGAAAATGGACGAACATGTAGCATGACGTAGATGATTTATAACATAGAAAAAGTTCCTTAGTTGATCGTCTTATGTTTTATTTAAGAAACGCCATAAACTATTGTACATATCTGCTGAATTTTTGTTATTTTACTTTCCTTTTTTGTTGCATGCACATGGAATTATTGTTATCTTTACCGCTACAGCTATGCTCATGACCTATATCTTAATCTTGTTATTATTACGTGTATTCATGTTTTCATGTTGGAATCTACAGGGCAGCCCAATTGGAGGCCATATCTTGAATTATCTTCTGGAAAAATCAAGAGTGGTGTCGCAGTCCCAGGGGGAGCGTAACTTTCATATATTTTACCAGCTTCTTAGTGGCGTGGATGACACTACGTTGGAAAAATTGCGACTAACGCGAAGCATTACGGAGTATAATTATTTAAATCAGGTAAGGCGAAAGCTACTTCATTTCGTATTCCTATGTTCCATAATTTTAAGACCAAAGCGAACTAAATGAAAGATACAAAAATGTCATTTCATTTGCATTCGGTAAAGAAGGGTAGGTATATATACGAAAAATATATAAAAGACTGTGATCGGGAGGTAACAATGTAAATTTTTATCATAGGGCCAAGTGAAGACACCGGGCCAAGATGACGCAAAACAATTCCAGGTTGTGAAACAGGCTATGGCACGAGTGGGTTTTAATGACGCGGAAATTGACGAAGTGTTTCACATCATTGCCGGCGTTTTACATGTTGGAAACGTGACGTTTAAACAAGACGGAAACTATGGAAAGATCAGCACTCAGGATACCGTTAAAACTGCTGCTCAAGTACGAACGCTTTAGACATATGAACAAGTACCACCCACATTATGTTATTCGTGTGTAGAATTTTGTTGCATTATTTACATCTTGCGATTAGTTGATAGATTGGGAAAAATCCGACATGTTTGCATGAGCAAAATTTTTCTATGCAATGAAATAAATACTACAAAAATACGTCAGCACTGCTGACTCAGCAGTTTACATTTCTCTACATATGTAGATATTAGGCTTACCTCTACCAAGAAGTTTAAAGATATAATATATGTTATACAAACTTACAATGACTACGATTAAAGTCATTTTGTCTTCCACGTATGACCCTGAACTTACATACGCATAAGGTTTGAAAGATAGGCTTCATTGTCAGTGATTCAATATTGCTAACAAATTTTCCCATACCTTGTCACCTTGTTTCCAAACTCTTTTTATGTCTTTTTTGCTGCTTGCAAGTTTTTACGACGAAAAGCGTATCAAAGCGTAGCGAAAGGCGGTGGCAGAGCGTAGTGTCATTTTCATCTACATAAATAGCTCATTAGAGAGGTAAAAAAGAAGCAGGAAGGAGAACGAAACCAATAAAGAGAGTATACGTATGATGGTTATAACGGTAACGGTGATAGTGACATCACAGTGTGGGTTTCTTTTAAATACAGTTCTTTTCAAATATGTTGAGTTTTAGATAATACGCACAGTACGTATGTACAAAAATATACAATGAAGGTGCTAATGGATCTATTCTTAATTGTGTCGCTCTCTCTCCCTCTCTCTCTGCTATAAACACAGCTACTCGGTTGCTCAGCAGAGAAGTTATCTAAAGCACTAACTCACCGAACAATTGAGGCACGTGGAGAGTTTGTAACATCTCCATTAACATTCGATCAATTGGCTTATGCTCGAGATGCCCTATCAAAAGCCGTTTATGAGCGACTCTTCTCTTGGCTTGTCACCAAACTCAATGACTCACTCAAGTCGGATTTTGACGGGAAACGAACTCTAATGGGAATTTTGGACATTTACGGATTTGAGATTTTTGAAAGAAATTGGTATGAATAAAAAATAGGCAGAAAATGTCAGATATCTGGTTAAGCTTATATGTGAACGATAATGCTAATGTTTTTTACCAAACAACGTTAACCTTCCAGAAATGGAAAACTTACATGTACAATTTATTTGCTTATATACATCCTCGTTTTGTTCAAGTGTTTTTTATTGTATTTCATTTTTTCTGTTATGTTCTACTCTGGTGGCCAATACCACGATAAGAAAGTCTCTTACTCGAGATGTACGTCTTTTTTAATAAGCATTTGGCAACATATTGATAAAAAAATAATCCTCTCGTGGGGTTTCATGCATGCTCACACTTATGTTATTGGCCATAGGAATTCCGTCTGCTACATTATGCCGGAGAAGTAACATACAAAATTAATGGATTTCTGGAGAAAAACAATGACTTGCTCTTCCGTGACTTGCGTGAAGCAATGACTCAGTCGAATAAAAAAATTTTACAGGTAAAAACAATGAGGATGAAGGAAAACACGAAAAAACTACCTGGTTCAAATCTAAAACTTGCTTGAAAGTCATTTATGCATGGGCAAGGTTGTTTGCACCCCAGTCAAGCGGAAAAGCCTTAACAGATCTAAACGACTGGTTTAACTGATTAAACATTTATAATTATCTTCATAGGCTGTCTTTCCTGCTGGAGAGCTGCTACGAAAGAAACGACCAGACACTGCAGCAACTCAGTTTAAAAACAGTCTTGCCCAACTTATGGAAATCCTCATGTCTAAAGAGCCATCTTATATTCGTTGTATAAAACCAAATGATTACAAGAAAGCAGGTGA
Organism: Callyntrura guangdongensis; assembly: GCA_027744295.1. Taxonomy (NCBI): domain Eukaryota; kingdom Metazoa; phylum Arthropoda; class Collembola; order Entomobryomorpha; family Paronellidae; genus Callyntrura; species Callyntrura guangdongensis. Next base: position 10,769 of record JAHZNB010001375.1, read on the forward strand.
ATGCTATTATTAATTTAATTTCCAAACGCGTACAAGTCAACAGTGTCCATATATTCATGCTATCAAAATTATGCTCAGCACGTGCCATGTACACAAAATGCATTTGTTTTTTTGCTAGATTGAAAGATTACTAGGTATATTATAATTAATAATTACTAGTACAGCAATACTCTTACGTTTCATATGCAATATTTCTTTAGGCACTTTCGATCTCGAGATTGTCGACCATCAGGTGAAATACTTGGGTTTGATGGAAAATCTTCGTGTACGTCGTGCTGGGTTTGCCTACCGAAGAAAGTATGATACATTCCTGGATCGTTACAAAAGTCTTTGTCCTCGAACCTGGCCACACTACCAGGGTTCTCCTGAGAAGGGAGTGGAGGTTCTAATGAAGCATTTGGGCTATAATGAAGACGATTTTCAACTTGGACTGTAAGTATTAAACACCATTCAAAAAGCAATTTTTCCAACTTTTCGCTTTACCTGTCTCATCGTTTTATTATCATTACGAATGTTGTGTCGTACTTATTCATGTTCCTTTGTAATTTCAACTAATCAGGATGAAGTTATTCATGAAGTAGTTTAAAGTAAAGGTTTTGTAAGCCGTTAAAACAATTATAAGCATTTTTCGGTACCTTGAATTTGGCGGTGACATTCTTGAGGATATTCATTTACATGACGTGTACGTGACAAAACAAAGGAAAAGGAACACTCATGTACATGTACTTTGATGCATATGCCAGAAATATCTTTTGATAGTAGTCGGTGTAAGAAATTAGATATTTTCTGTCGCAAATAAGGAAATAATACATATAAACTGAGCTATTCAAGAAACGTCTGTATTGCAGTTTCATTATAAATTTTTCAACAAAAAAATCATTTTAGATGGACACAATTTTGCAACTAATTTACAGTGTAGGTGCAATATTATTTTAAATCTCTTTTAAGATTTTTTAAAATCCATTTTAACGTGTGTCATATTTACCATATATGTCTTCACCTTCGTCTGGAGGTTTGAAATTAGTCTATTTTTGTGAGAAATACGTACAGCAAGCTCCCCTCTCTCCACGAGTTTCTCAAGGTTAGAACTACCTTTCTAATAACGGTGTAGTCTTTGTCAACAGTCTGAATGGATTCCTCGACGTGATTCTAAACGGTTTTAAAAGGCGATATTTCACTTCGTAATTAAGACATGAAGTAAATACAGGTTACTATGAAAAATCAGAGGGAGAATGAATTTATTTGTTTAAACTGAAAGGTTCTTGGTGCTTCTATCTTATGGTTTCTTTCAATAAAGTTCCTATCAATTATGGTATTGAGTTATACGGTACAAGGTACAAGTACAAAGTACAAACATACCATAAATAGACAAAGTTTCTCATATATTGTACATTTTCTTATTGAATTTGTGCTTACCTACACTTGCGAGCAGAAGCTCTAAATCGCTAATGGATAGGTGAGGCCATTTTACAAATACAATTAATATACAGAACATTAACTTTTATGAATTATACGCACGTTTCTAGACATTTAAGATTTTGTATTAACCAGCATGCGATTTAATGAAAAAAATTGTCTTGATTTAATTTTCTGTTCCTTGTGCCGGCAATGCATTGCAAAATTAATATTTAGGATAATTACGGATATTTTCAAGTAGTCTATATGTACTCATAAAGGTTTTTGTTATTCAGATGTGCTTACCTGTTTTAGTGAAAACTTACAAATGTACTTTGAATGTTAAACCCGTTGCAATATTTGATGTTGAAATTCATTTATATTTGTACAACATATTGAATGTACACTTGTATTGCTTTACTCATTACCTTTACAATTTTAGTATGGTCAGTGACCAATAATGGTCACTGAACTAATTCTATTCCTTTTTGAGTGTATACTATTTCATGCCATCAGATGGTATGCGTGAAGTGAAAAGGTTTATAACCGATTTTCTTTCCCTGGAAATTTTATTACTGTGCAGAACGAAAATTTTTATTCGTCACGCCCAAACCCTGTTTGCCATTGAAGATGCCTTTCAAGAACGGAAACACCAGCTTGTCTCAAAGATTAAGGCAATATGGAGAGGACGGAAACAGAGGAAGGCATACTTGTCAATGAGGATGAGCGTGATTTTCGTTCAAAAGTACGTTCGCAAGTTCCTGGCGGTACGCGAGTATAAAAAGAGGAGGTGGGCCACTTCCGTAATTAGAGGGTAAGTCAAAAATACAATAATAAAACAAGTGTTTATCTTTTATCTAAGATATGTATCCTTGTTCATAAGATGTTATATATAGTTGTCATGTTGTTAAGCAGTAATAATCAGTAAAGCAACAACAACAACAACTGTCTGCAAACTGGGTCTGAATACATGTCTGACTGAGTTTCAAAGAGAATTTTTGAGAGTCGTTTTTTCTTATGCAAAACGTTACACTAGCTGATAGCGAGTAGATTGTGTTTTCATGCACGAAAATATTTTGCTGCATCCTACATCGTTGTAGGTTCGTACGTATGATTATTAACGTCTAATCTAATTTCTGAGCATCAGTACGTGATTTGAATCCGAAACAATTTCCGCTTAAAAACACTTATCATTGCAGTGGCCACCGATGTATATTTACATAATTACTACTCTAAAGCGTTTAAGTATTATTACATACCTATTTAATTATCTAAATTGAAGGTGGGAAGGCTCTGCGCCATTCGCGTGTTTTTAATAACTAATAACCTAAATATAACAATAGGGCTTAAAAATTGGTTTTTTATTTCTTTCTTAGATTTATTATTGGATTTATGGCTCGTAATCAAGATGCAAGTGCCGCAAACGCAAAGTTTTTACAATTTGTCCGTTATCAGTTCTTACTGCGTCTAGCAAAATCCCTTCCGAATGTTATCTTACGCCACGATCAAAGATGGCCAGGTGCAGCCAAGTCTTGCACAGAGGTGATGAACGACGCATAATTTGTTTTTGCACAAACTATTGATTTAAGCTATTAAATAAATTCTAATTAAAAAATGTGTGTCGAAAAATTAAAAATTGAAGGCAAATCGAATCCTTTGCAAAGTTCATCGCCGTTTGGTGGTGCGAAACTACGTGAGAAGCTTGGATCCACAAAGAAAGCGACAGTTGGAAATGAAGTATTTGGCGCATGAATTATTTAAAGGTAAATAATAAAGCGGTTTTGACATTATATTCTAAGCTTACATACTGTATAAAGTAATAACTTGCATAGACGCAAAAAAATCATGTGGAGCAACACATTGATTGAAAAACAGTAAACAGTGTAAGATAACAGCTACCATATTTGTAGAGTAACTTTTTATTAAAATATTTCACCATTTAGGCAGGAAATGCTCATATGAGGGTAGCGTCAAACACTACTTCAAAGACTACCGTCCAGACGACGTCAAATCGAGAGTTGCAGCAATTGAGAATAATATACGAAATTGCGGGGAACGCTTGGTGGTAAGACTTTAATTCTCTTTATTCCCATACGTATTAAGGTATAAAGGCTTTTTAGTAATTCGTTCATTAAAATTTGTCATATGTGATGTTCTGTCAATTTTGCAGTATTGCACTGCTGTTACCAAGTATGATAGACACGGGTACAAGCCACGAGAGCGGATTTTGACGCTGTCAAATAGCGCCGTATATCTACATGACGCAAAAGATATGAAGCAAAAACACAAAATTACACTAACAGAAATAACTGGACTCACGATCACAAACATGGGTGATGGGCTTTTGGTGTTGCGCATACCTCCAGAGATAAAACAGGCAAAGGTACGAACGGTATTGAAGCCTTTTGTAAAAACGAATTTAATACGGTTGGTTGTCGAATTTGCCGAAGTTTGTGTGCTATAGTGTTTACATCGGTTGTTTTACAGGGTGACTTAATTGTTAACTGCCCAGATGTGATTGAAGCTGTCACTAAGATTATAGATGCTGCTTCACAGAATAAATCCTTATTAAACATTGTGCCTCCTGGCGAGTGAGTATATATGCAATACGCAGACATTTTGCTAATTTACGACAGTATGAACTTGTAAATGTTGCAAATTTTTAAAACCGTGTATAGAATCCAGCACGGAATGAACGGTGGCAAAAAGCAAGGAATTATTGAAGTACAGAAAAGTAACGGCGACAATATGGAAATCACCAAGCGGAAGGGGCATCTTATTGTCGTAAGTTTCACACCATACAAACTCTACCTGCATTAAATGATATTTACTGCCTAGTTGGTAATTGTTGTTTTTTAACAATTAGATGACGTCTTGCTGATTTCAAGAGTCATTCCAGCCAAACGGATGCCAAATTGCGATGCCAGTCTCCAAGGCCGAAAAAAGGCAATGAATTTTTAATTGATGTGTATAGGAAACGTTTAAAAATAGAAAATACTTGTCGAAAGATATATGAAATTTAATGTTATGTACTAGTACAGCTGTTGGCAAAACTTCTTTGAGAAATCGTTAATGGGACAGGAACATGCAACAAATAGTCCCGATCCATAAACGATTTATCAAAGTTGTTTTGAGCGAATAGGAAGAGAAGGACACAAAAACATTTACTATTGTGTATAATCTGTATGAATAATATTTAAAATTGTTTTCAAACCCATTACTGTAGATGTGACTGATATTCCAAAAGAAGGTGAAATTAAGTTATTTTTCATTGTTCATTTGTTAGCCACATATGAACGTAAATGATTCTTAGTAATTACATTGAAATCGACTTAAATCGTGGAAATAAAACATTTTTAACAGTAGTATTTGTAAATTTTACCAGTGCAATTGGGTATTTACAAAAGTATCAATTTTTATTAGCGCCAAAAACTGGATTATCTTGGTATGTATGATTGGTTCACAGGATAGAGTTCTCCGAATACAGTGTGAAGTTTAATATTGCCCACATAATACTCAATCGGGCACGGATTAACATCATATCAGGGTTAAGCTACAGTTTCTGAATTTAAAGTCATGATTTTAAAAGTATTTAGTTAATTGGAAAGACACTTAACAGCTTTTTGAGCAGCATCGTCGAGATTATCAGCAGACGTAATCTTGAGACCACTGTCCACAAGCATCTTCTTGGCATTTATCACATTGGTGCCTGGAATATTAAATTTAAGCTATAAAATTTTGCAATTTGAATGCCAACATTTACCAAAACAATACAATACAGTAACAAAACACACCTTCCAGTCTTACTATCAACGGAACTTTCAAGCCGACGTTTTTAACCGCTGCAATAACACCAGCAGCAATCGTGGCACAATTGACAATACCACCGAAAACGTTTACCAGAATTGCTTTTACACTCGGATCTAAACAGGAAGACATGGTTAATCAGGCAAGACAAACTCCAAATGACGTATTGTTTGGTTGCTATAGCATACCAGATGAAATGATTCTGAAAGCCTCTGTAACTTGATTTTCTTGGACATTTCCCCCAACGTCAAGGAAGTTGGCCGGCTCACCACCATACAATTTAATGATATCCATAGTTGCCATAGCCAAACCAGCACCGTTAACTAATATTCAAAAACACATTTTAGCGTTTAGTGTACACATTATGGTATAACATGTCAAACGTATAGAGATGCTAAAACATGTGTGTATATCACAAATCCATATTGCATTAACTAACCAAGACATCCGATATTACCGTCCATTTGAATGTAATTCAGGTTGTATTTCCCAGCCTCAACTTCTCTAGGATCTGATTCAGCAGTGGACTCAGCATCAAAAATCGATTTCTATAATATTACGCATTGTTTAAATCCAATCTGACAATGTTTATAATTTCAAAATGTTATACAGAATAACAGTGTACTTGGCGGAATTCTGCGTTATCATCTATTTGAACTTTAGCATCTACACACAAAACTCCCCGATTTGTTTTGGCAAAAGGATTAATTTCAAGTTGTGTTACATCATACTGCGCGAAGACACCATATAGCTTGGAAATCTCACTAGCAGCCTACATGAACAGTGCAAGTACGCCAATTAGTGATTGGAATTCATAGAATAACATAATATCCAGATTCTTGCATCACCTGATCAACTGATGCGTTATCAAAATTCAAAAACTTTGCAACATCCTTAGCCTGCGACATTGTTAGGCCTTCCATGATGTCAATAGGCACAGTCTTAATTTTTTCCGGATTAGTTTTTGCAACCTCTTCAATGTCCATCCCTCCAGCAGGGGAAGCAATGCATACAGGGCCACTCATCGACCTACAAAATAAGCATTAATTGCCATTGTGTAATGTACACAGCACTAGCACAAATATTAACTTACGTAAAGTTAATATCAAAGTATGCAAAGTTTCAAAACCTGTCAAGCAAGAAGCATAGATATTTCTCTTCAAAGATATCAACAGACTCGGCTATCATAACAGAATTTACAGGCACGCCAGCTGGAGGTGTTTGTTTAGTTATCAGTTTGTTCCCAAGCATTGCACTAACAATTTCAGGTACCTTGGTTTGGCTGAGAAAAAAACAAATTTTTCAAAACATGGCATAAAAGTCCATTTAGTGATTTACCACAAAACAAACAGTCAAAACTAAAGAATGTACTACTAACTCCTTTAAGATATGCACACCGCCTTTGAATCCCGTATCGAAATGACCTTTACCACGCCCACCTGCGTGTACTTGAGCCTTAACTACATACTCATCGACTTCTAAAAAGAAAACCATATCAACAAACGCGTTAGTTCCTTAGAGAACAGAGAGAATCCGGAACGATTGATTTTTAGATTTGTCAATGCTTACTAAAACTGTTGACCTTTACTGAAATCTGTGACTTATCTTCGATAACAACAAACTTTTGCACAGCTACTCCAGATTTGTCCAAGATCTCTTTACCTTGAAATTCAAGGAGGTTAAGAAAGCGCTGACATTGGACATTCTATAAACATACAAATATACAAACAATATCCACGGTTTTTTCAGAAATAGCATGATATAAATATGTCGAATTAATTCACTGCCTATTTAAATATTGTTACCTGCTTTCCCGACTGCCTGAAAAATCTGCTTGCGACCGTAGCAACACCACCAGAACTTTTCCACATTATCAAGTTGTTTTCGAACAATGAAAATCAGAACTCAACTTCCTCAAAGCCTACCCGGGCACTAGGGTCACTACTTAGACAAACCTGAACAATACATAACACAGGTAACCTGAATACAAAATAGCAACAAATGCTATTTTTGCATATCATCTGTTTCGTTTGTTAATAATTGACAATAAAATAGTTGAGCAAAACTCAAGTACGTACGCCTATCACGACAGCCAGACAGAGCACTACAGCACGAAATCCTTCACGGGTTTATTCTTCACAGTGCAAACTGCAGCTGCAATTGACAGTCAAAGTATTTAAATTTAATCGGAAATACTACACTACAAGATGTCAGATGTTACTTAATCACTAATTCAGTTTTTGATGATCCTTAGGCAAATCTACAGTAAATTGTGAAATTTAATTAGTCAATGGTATTCGATGCCGCAAAGTATTTAGCATGTACTAATTCACAATTAAAAGTATGATTTAATGCTACTGCCACATCAAGAGTGAGTGACAGCTAGTTAGCTATTATAAATATGTAAGTGGCAAGCAAGCGGCGAAATAAGCTCAACCATCGTAAGTTTTATGCGACAAGCAACACATGTAGTAAATAGGTACTTCTCTAAAGACTTAAATAAGTATTAGTTGGCGCCTGTAATTCTGCTCTGTGGCTGGTTTGCTATTAATAATGTATTCATGTCAAACTGATGTAGTGCTGTTTGTGCAATAGTGCACTTGCACTTGCTCAAGAATTTAGTAGTGGTTTGTTTTGACTAGATATTGAAATTTATGCAATGGTAGAAACTTTTCTCTCTCTCTTTATTTCAGTGTAGATTTTTACCACAGCCGTGGTCTTTTTGTGCCCGTAATTTTTTAAAGTTTTAATTGGTTTAATACCTACGGTACATCTTCAAGTAATTACTCAAAAAATAAATATTACAATAGACAAATTACTAACAAACGCAACGTCTTAGAATGAATGCTAACTGTAACTACATTTTACGACCCAAATATGTACTTGAACACATTAATAAAAATATTAGAAACGGGTGTCTAGTAACGAATTTTACCGTATAAATTATAACTGTCGATCAATGAATTAACATTCTAGCAGAAATCTGCAATCATTTCTTCTGGTGTCGTCCTCGTCACTGTTGGTTGTGATGTCTATTCTATTGACAGACATAAAAGCACATGTAGTGTAGTGGTAGTAGTAGTGCAGTGGTTAGGTAGAAAAATTTTCTCCGGGAGATCTACAACAAGTAGGATATTCCGCCGAGTTCACACTCTATGGTTTTTACAGAGATTGTTGGAGTCAGTAGCAGTGCATTTTAATACAAACTCAGCTACGTCTAGTATGTCGAAATGGAAAGTGTAACAAAGACCGACAGAAAGTTTACCATGTCTTAGTCTTGAGTCTTGACTTGACCAATTAATTACATGGCATGATACTGGCTTGGCGTTCTAATCTAATAATATTTATATTTCGGGCGTATTTACAATCTCACAGAACTGTACGATCAAATCACTGTAATACCACTGAAATGCAAATACATTATCAATAATTATCATGTTTGGATACATAAAATTTTATGGCGTCTTGAATAAATTAAAGATGTTGAAAAAAAAGGATGTGCACACGTTTGTTTAATAATAATCACATTACAGGGAAATGAACGAAAACTGTCTACTTCTATGTAGAAAACGGATACAAAATTTAAACATCAAATCGCACTGAACAAAACTGCGTAAACTCGACAAATATGGCCGAAAATAATAATATGCAATATTCTGTCTTTGTTAATTGTTATTTTTCAGATACCGTCAATTGTAATTTAATTACTTATGACCAGAACTGTCTGTGACAATATCTTTTCACAATATAGTATAAACGATAACGGTACACATAATTTTTTTTTCTTTTTCAGCGCAAACAAACATTCCTGTTTATAGTAACGTAAGACTAACCACTCTCATAACAGCATCGACAAGAGTAAAAAATAACAAAAAATACTATTGGCTCTAAAGATAACGGGACATTTGGATGATGTTATATTATAAGTAACTTGAAATAAAGACATTGTTAGACTATCAACGCAGTTGTAAACGACATGTATACAAAAGAAATTTTCGAGACGCATCTTACTTACAAGTAATTTTTATTTTTTAACTAAAAAAGTATTTATCTAAAAGTAACTACTCTCGCTGTTGGTTTGTCTGACCATTATAATTGAATTTGAAACAAAACCAGAGGAGTTGGAGACAAAAATTCGATTGTTGAAATGCCAAATGGGCGGACGCATGGTTATGTTTCTAATTTTGTATAGGTATATATTTTTTATCTTTGGCTGATTTGAAAACGGGGCCCTACATTATGTATTGTTTTAGCAGCAAAATTTGTTTGGTATCGTACCTAAACTTACGAGCTATCCCTTCATTGTGAAGATTGTGTGCCAGAAAAAATGCATAAGGGTAGCAACTAATCAGGACATTTCTTTAGTGCACAACAGGAACTAACAGTAATCGGAGCCAGTCCATATGGGAACCTAAACCTAAACATTTCCCGGATACCAGCCCTGGTTACTCTATCCCACCTACCTGTAGTGACACCACGCATTTTTGTTTTATCCTGTCAGTGTAAACAGTTTTTCCATTGCCTAAACGAATAAATTAAAATGAATTGTCTAATTCTGCTCTGCTTGGTCAATTGTTAATTGCTATTACACTGATGAAAAACTTTCATCTAGTACTGACTTTAAATAGCGTGTTCGTCTGTCATCATTCTACAGGCTAGACACTTCAGCCGAGTTGGCTCAAATTTGGCACACAGGTATCTTACAGTAGTGGCCTCTCTGGGATATAATTTGAGCAAATTTGGTCAACCCCGGGGGATCATTCGGGGGGTCAAATTTAAACTTTATCCGATTAAGCTCAAATTTTTTATAGCGATACTAGGTCAAATGACAAGTCAAAATATCAAGTCTTTATCAATTCAATCAGTTTCTATCAATACAAAGGTTTTCAGCTGTGTTTCTACTGCTGAAATTATAGCAGGCTTATTGATGATGTTCCATTCCATTTTTGTATTGTTTTCTAATGAGTCATTACAGATGACATTACTTACAGAAAGACGAAAAACTTCTCGTGCTCAATACTAAGAAACATCTTACTGAATTTTAATATATCAAAAAACAACGTGTACCTTAAATTTTGCAATCGCCATCACGACTATTCTACATAAAAAATCTTTAGCAACTCAGCAATAGCAATTTGCATACCCCTATATTTAGTAACATTCTTTCGTAATATTAAATTTATATTTTATTTATTAGTACATTCTATATTTAACCTTTTTTTAACCATTTCATGTTTCCCCTCTTGCTCCTATGCTCATTTTATTTCTATCACTGTATGAATCTAGGTTAGATTGCAATTTTCAATATTGTACATTTCTTTGAAAATTTATCAAACAAACAATGCTTGTAAATTTATAAATTCTCTTAAATTTACCAACTAAAACCAAGAAAAGATGACTAAAACGCATACAAAGAATACAGATGTAAATATGAGTGCAGTTAGTCAATGTCATTCATTGGATACAATCAATTACCGTAAATTCTCCAATAAATCCCGGGCGTTTACTCCAATTACATTATTTTTAACCCTGCGTTTAACAGAGGCCGGCTATTGGTCAATTCATTAATTATTCCTCCATAAATTAACCTCAGTCTACGAATTTATGCGTTAACGAAGTCTTTAATGTGTCAAAGATCGATATTCATTCAACAAAGTACCTGTCAGTTGATAATGTTGTAAAGTTTCACACTAAAATATGTAAACTCACCCCCCTCTACAACACATTTACAGTAACTGCAACTGTACAAAAATTTATAATGTGAAATATACAGAGAAATTTTTTTGATCCTGCGTTTTTACGAGAATTTACGGTATTTCGCTGAATTTTTTTCTCAGTCGAACGCAGTTCCTGTGATTGTGAAATGTAAAAAACTGCATATCTGCCGATATGGTTAGTAGTTACAATCAATAATTATAAAGAAAAGGAGAAACAAAATCAGTATTAAACTCGAGTACCCAATTCTTCGTACTAGCCACAACATGCGTCCTTGCGTGCTGTCCTGCTGCAAAAAAATTAAAACCGTCCGCGTTCTTTGTATTTTCTTCAATCTGTTAAAATAAATACTAAACAAATACAATATTTCAATTGCAACACCCTCGAGGAGAAATTTATTGACATTTTGCAAACATTTCGCAGAAACAAACTCACGTGAAACTGGCTGACTGCCGCCATTCTCAAGATTTACCAAGAATTTCTTTAGATTTTTTGATATGATACGAGCCGTCAAAATGTGATACAAGCATTTAAATTTTCAGAAAATCATCCATATTATTATTCATTCTCTGTCTCTAGTCTCTAGACAGCTTTGCAGCCACGCATATACACAACAACGCAATAGATTTATTACCACTCATTCTATTAGCACATCGAAGCCGAAGCAGTTTCCTTACTCCATGACATGGAGTCCATGTCCTGTCCAGAAGATGTACATTAATATTTATCTTTTTATCATTTATGGTAAGTAGTGCAGCAGAAACTTTCCTTCTGTCAGGGTTACTTAGGTACACATACACAACATAAATCATCGTTAAATCGGTTCGGCATTAATAATAAATTCCGATTGGCACGCTCATGTTGTCTGCTATCATAATCATCAGGGATGATTCATCACTAGTATTGATGCACCCGATACAACTCTATGTATTATGTAAAGGATTGGATTGATGCAACCGAGAAATTTTCCATTGAAACTTGTCAATCAATGTTCCAAAATGCTGAAATACAAAAATTCAGTTGTTGTAAATTCTTCTTGCGCGTTTGCTATGTGTATGAATGCTGTTAACAGTTGACAGTAACAGCAATGATAATGATATCATTAAGAATTATGCAATTAAAATTCAAACATTTAATTTTTAAGGTCACTATTCATTGACACACACAACCCGTTCAATTGATATTTTTTCTTGTAAAAAAATAATATTTCTGCATTTTATATGTAATGATACAAGTTATGAGATCATAATTTGGGGATTCAGCAGCGGTGCGGTGTTACCACATCATATTATATTATTGAGATTGTGATGCCTTATCATTCGCCTATCTTATCGACACAAGAACGTCTATTATACCTACATACTATGTCCAATATTATACCAGTTGATGAACCACCGCCGTAAAGGCGTGTATAATACGTAGGTATAATATAAGTTGTAGCATCATAAAACTTGTCCTGTATTATCATCATCATTCATCGTATTGCCGAATACTTGACGGGACGGGTAAAACAAATTTTTCCATCGCGCTGCTCATTGTTGTCGGCCGCCTCCTGATTGCGCTATCTATTGCAGAGATTGCAAGGTGCAAACATCCCTGAGATTTTTCTTCCTTTCTCCCTCTCACCGGTTTTCACGACGGTAGATCCCGATTGTGGCTTGATCACCTCATCGTCTACCAGCAGCAAGAGCATAGTGAACCCACAAAAAAGGAGTCACTCAAATGGAACTACTCTGCATTTCTCAACATTACCTTATCTTATTTTTTTCTCTCTCTCTCTCGTCTCTCGGCATAATATACTTTTCAGCGCAGCGTGTAATCAAGACCCCGCACAGACTATTCCTGACACCCTTTAGCCTATTAAGCCCAATTATATTTATTGGCAAAAAATCTCCATGAAAAAATAAGACTAGACTAAGGGTAATAAGATAAAACTCGGTTCAGGGTTAAAATTTAAGAAAACTGTGAAACATTATCAATATGATTATGATTGGGTACTAATTAGGGAGAAAAATTACGGCGTGAATAAACATTAAACAGTTTCATATTTCGCAACGAGAAAATAAAATCAGTAAAGTAAATGCTGTATTTAGCCAAAATCAAAAGTAGGATCAGGGTATAAGAACTTGGGGCCACGTGGAAAAATTTGTATCAGCCTTGGAGTGGGTTAGCATGTAAAGGGTTAAAATACGACAGTACTAGCACTGGAAAAATTTTAAGATTGGATTTCGGCTAGGCAAAAGGGGTTAGAATTAGGCTGAGGGGTGTTTGCCATTTCTCTTTTTTCGCTCTTGGTTGTTGTTTCGCCTGTTGTTAGTGGTGTTACTTTTATGTATATCATGTATGTTAGTTGTTACTTTTTTATGTTAGTTACCATACCTACATATTAATATTCATTTAGCCGTGCCTCCCGTGCCTACTCTTGCATTACATTTTTTGGCTGTTTGTCGTTTCTTGGTTTGTTTGAATTGCAGTTGTATGAACACATACACCGTAAAACTAGTACCGAAGATTTCGTCAATAGAAAAAGCATATTGTAATTGTGTCCCGTGTGTACATATATACTTTATCCCGTACCGAAGTTCGTACAAAAGAAGAAAAGAGTATGGAGCATAAACGACAGATCTAGAGAAAAGAGAATGAGCGTTATCGTTATCGGACCCTGTCCCTGTGTCTTTGGCCACCAAAAAACAGCAGCGTAGCGTTAGCGAGCTCACCCGAGAAAACAATATTCTCTTGTGCCAGCAAACAATGTTCATATGCATTTAGCAAGTTAACAGCCGTCTTTTTTTATATATTTTTTCACTGTAATAACTTACTCCTTCATTTATGATCTCTTCTACTCACTACACATTACGAAGACGACAAACTAACTACCTATAACTA
>JAHZNB010001376.1:0-10035 GCA_027744295.1 Callyntrura guangdongensis
CGTCCGCTTTGTGTTCCTCATCTCTACCCTCTACCGCAGAATATGTCAAAATAGTTAGTACAGTCAAATGACACATATTTTCTTTATAATAATTGTGAAAATTTATACCTGTTTTTTGATTGGTGATTGACATAAACTCGGTTTACAAGCGTTGCTCTTTGATTGATTTTTGAAGTACATAGTAAAAATAAAATTAATACTACATGATTGCTCTATTATCTTATCATTTATCACTCGCAAACTGTATTTTTCACCAAAGTGCACATTTTGCAAATGAAACTGAAAATAAGTAAAAATAGTAGTAACACATATTCGTCTTCATGTCTTGATGCAGTCCACAATCCTTGCGGCGCAATGGAAAGGGTTATGCTGAAGTGAGAATGAGAAGTATGCAATAGTTTTCAGTGTTTTTCTTGTTAGCATTTGGTAAATATTGGCTGTACATAAGTGACAAGGCTTCTTATGTGGTGGTTAAAGCACAACAAGAAACAACGAAACAAACGAGGGAGAAAGATACTATCTACATGGATAATCGATATAATCATCAGTTAATGTGCTCGGTTTGTCTACTCTCGTAACCTCTTTGGACTGGGCGACATATGGATAGCATTAATTGGATATGATTGTCGATGTGATAACCGAAATTGTTGAGTGACAACAATGATTTTCTTCTTCTATAAATGCAGGGGCTAGGTATGAATATATACATGAAAAATTTTCATTTAAAATACAATGAACATTAAAAGACTGATCACGATCAGGATGTATGTTTCATTGCATTCATTGTCAATTAATTGTGTTTGCGCAGGTTACTGTCAGCTGTTAACTTCGGTAACTGATTTGTTTGGCCTGGTCCACCGTCCACCACCCCGAATATGTGAAGACGATTAGTTTGTATGATGTGAATTGTAAGTCTTGTATATAACCACCGTTGTCACTACCTGATCGTTTCACGTCACGTCACTCGCTAACAGCATCTTTATCTGAAACTGAAAAAGCCAAAGACAACTGTAAATTGACCTCAACAAAAAATCTTAAAAATCAGGAGTCAACATTGCCAGTAGGAGAGTTCTTGTGAGTTGCCATTCTGCCCCGCAATATTCAGTCGACCCAATCTGCTATTCACTCAGAATTTAGGGGAGTAATGGAGAATAATTCGAAAGAAATTGAGAAATTGGTAGCCCAATCGAAGAAACTTGGAGAAATAAGCAGCAGAAAACAGCGTTTAGAAGATATATTATTAGAATTAAATATTTGTAACAACGTTGCTTATCTTTGTAAAAGACGAAAAAGTTTTCAAACCAATGTGCTAAAAGTATCCTGCAAGGTAAATTTCAACGCCAATTCACCTGACAAACACACTCAACAAGTACTTGTGATTTCTGTACATAATGTATCCGAAAAGCTAGTTTTTAGTAATGTTCACTGGCAGTTTTGTATTGGTATGAATAATGATATAACGCAGAGCGCATGGAACCTGGACACTTCGCTTAAACCGGGGCAAATAGATACCTTTTGCTGTCCGATAAACAAAACGATTCCAGTAGAAAAAATAAGCTTCAGCTTAAAATTTATGTTACAGTTTGAATCAAAATTATATACTCGTTTGTTCAATGTTCAAGAATTCGTTATCGATGCGCTACATTGCTTGGATCCAGGGAAATTACTTTTTGAAACCTGTTCGACACCTTTAACTAGGGAGATGCCAGAAATATATAACTGTAGTAAATCAAAAGTACCATTTCCCTCTATAACAAAATTTATGTTAAAGCTCGAACCTTCGCTAAAGGAAAAATTTGTACAAAATATTTTGTTGCAAGATTCATTTCATAGGGGATTTTCAAACGAATTAGTTATTCAAAACGAAATATCGGTGTTTTATGCGGGTCATAAAATAGACATAAACATTCCCGTTAAGGGTGATATTGTAGCAATAAAATGTGAGGATTCAACTGTGCTTTGTGCGGTGAAAGCGTCGATTTTACGACGATTAGTGTCTATTCCAGGTGTAGCTATAGATGGATTGGATGATATGAATTTGGAAAAACTAAACAGTCTCCGTTTGAAATTAAATGCTTTTGAATCAGACTGCACTTCAGATTCTATTGAGGTTGACGACTTGATGGAATTATATTTAGAACTGAGAGATATTAGTGAGTCTATCCGTTTTAGTTTAGTTCATGTAATAGAGTAAAAATAAAACGTATTTTTTGCAAACATGCGATATTGTATTGATAAGAGCGATTTTTAATAATTGTGGGCCGATTTAATTTAAAATGGAGATTTTTATTTTTTATATCACCTTGTGTCATAACTTATGACTCATAAGGCTTGTGGTACTTGTTGGCATATGCATTAATAAAACGTGCAAAATTATACGTCCGTCGCGACGTAAAACAATTTACGATTTACGTGACGTTTTGCGATTTGCAGACTTAAGCAATTTTTTATGCTGCTCTGCTAGTAAACTGCTAGGCGAACGAACATAATGTTGAATGTGAACGCTTGTGCTAATGCTGGTTCTTATCTGGACTACAAACTTGACACGATTTGTTTAATTACGCGAACATCATAAGTTTATTTTTGACTGACAGCATAATTGAATTTTTAAAAAACTAGTTGTATTAAGAATCAGTATATTTAAAAGAAAAGGAACACTGACAATTGTCTGAGTCAATTGATGATCCCTCTCTTGGAGAAGGACTGACATTTGTGTACATAGTTGAACGTTTCAGTTTTCCTACTTCAATTAGCATCGCATCAGAATCAACTTTAGTTACAGAGAGATGTTTTCCTTTTGACTTTTTACTAGATTTAGGCAACGTATTTGAATGATGTCCTTGTGAGCCTCCTCCATACATCATTTCCGATTCGGCCAAAGCAGTTGTTACTACAGCCATTTCTCGCAATTTCGGGTCTACTATCACGTCTTCTTTTGTTTTTTCTAAAGCACTGATCCACTTTCTCTTTTCAGTCGGTGATGGAGCTGTGAACAATATCCATGCTCGACGGTCCGGACTGTATATTCGCCATGAATTATGAACCATTCCAAAGAATTCATCTAGTACAAAAAATTGTTCAAATGATGATATATTTATATCTAACCTACATTCTACCAAAAAGGACAGCATTTTTTTAAATTTGCTACTACCTTCTTCATTGCTGTCAATGTTTATCCACATTCTCAAATTGAGATCAATCCTTCCATCGAAAACATAGCCACTCTTCTTCATAAAATCCTACATCATATACCATAATTTCAGTCAGTTTTTAACAAAATATTAGGACATAGAAATGGAAACTTTTTTTAAAAAAGTAAATATACAACATGCCTTTTTGCAGTAAATTAAATCCTTGTTCAGAATTGAAACAAAAACTTCTTTTGGTTTTCTCCCATGTGTAACTTTGACTAGCTCTCCTTTACGAAGAATGACTGAGTTACGGTCAACTAGACTTGGGCTCTAATTTAAAAAAAACATTG
This sequence comes from Callyntrura guangdongensis, assembly GCA_027744295.1. Lineage (NCBI taxonomy): Eukaryota > Metazoa > Arthropoda > Collembola > Entomobryomorpha > Paronellidae > Callyntrura > Callyntrura guangdongensis. Next base: position 3,482 of record JAHZNB010001376.1, read on the forward strand.
AAAGTAATATTAGAAAATTATGATAATGATTACTGGTGGTTTAATATGTAGTAGGTATTGATACGTTGATACATACCTCCCAGCCATCAATTGAATTTTGAAACCGAATAATTTCTTGCAGTGATTCAAATTGTCTTTGTGTGTCATTTATCTTTGTCGCAACAGATTTCATTGTTTCCAGTGCCTCCACCACGGACTGATGATCTGTATGTGACTCCTGAGCATGGCAAAATGAAAAAAATTAGTCTTTTCTTATAAATACTAAGTTAAAATGGATACGGGTAAAAACTACGTTACCTCAGTGTGTTTCAGGAGTTCATTCAGTTGTAAATGGTATTGGCATATTCTTTGTATCGGTCTCAAGAGAAAACCATGAAGGGGTAGTTTATCCATCATTTGTAATCTACGGCAAGCTTCAAAAAATTCTGCATACTGGGGAAATTGGACTAGGCTGCGTACTGTTGCAACGGAAATTGGATTATTGCAACAATATTCGGAGTACAGCCCAAATTTGTCCGCCTAAAATCCATACAACAAAGATGATTTATAGTATATAAAGTTTGTCCCAGATAATATGCTATTTTGACATAATGTTGAAAGTAATACCCATGAGGTAAATACGCCGCCGACATTTGACTTTGAAACATATGTAGGATCCACTTTGCTCTGGAGGGCTTCCAGAAACTTAAACATGAAGTCGTAGGATATCTTCAATGTTTGAAAATATGTTTTGTACTGTTCTGGAACCGAACAAATCATTTCTGGCTCGACAGGGATTAAGAAAACCTTGTACAATATCATTTAAGGTCTTCACATAATTTTGTTCCGTATGAATGATTTCCCGAACAACTTTCCCTCTGATGCTGTTGTCTTCTTGGGGTACTTCTCCTCCGCAGCTATTTGCGGACTCTGTTTCTTTTAATCTTCTTTTGTTGTGCTTTCTATGAGGTAGGGTGTGATAATACTTGGGATTCTCGAGTTGTTCCGAACGGTGACCTTCATCACTTGATGAAAATCCATCATCCCCATCTAATTTGGCATCCACAAGATCCTCATAAGATGCAGTATTGGAGGCACCACTTCCCTCATTTGGTGAGCTATTGTGCTCATCCCAAGAATGGTCTGGTATCTCCACCAATGACAATTTTGCTAGTGCTGACGTGTTTGCATGTTGCCGATTAACGTAGGTTGAAGTGGCTGGGGAAACACCAACCGAAGATGGCGAAATGTAATCCGATCGAATTCTACGTAAGTTGCTAATTTGTCGAGCTTCTGTTTGTTGCTCATCCATGCCTATGCCAGAATCCCCACTTTGACACTTATCACCACGTACTGACTTGACGTTCGTCTTCCTCATTTTCCCATTAACTTTGTCTCTGTATTAATCAGCCATGACCAAAAAAAAATAAACAACTTTCCATATATTTCAAAAAACCTACCCACATGTATGGACTAACTACATGCTCATTATTTTATAGGCTGCTTCTGTGTCACAGCAGCAGGTTAAATATATTCTGTTCTGTTTTGTGCTCACCTTGATCCGTCGGCGTCCACTCTATTAAATAAATCTGGAGAGCTTCCAATTGCCCCCTTACTTTTCGCTTTTCTGTGAACATCTCCAGTGTGCTTAGAAACATTTGAACCGGATCCAAAACGAAGTGAAAATGTCTTTGAAAATCGCTTAAAAAGGCTAGGACTAGTTTCAGAAATGTCAGCGGATGATCTCATCATGGTTGACATTGATGGACCATCACTTTCATACTCACACCTACATGTGTCGTCAGTATCGTCTAAATTGCTACAACTGGCTACGTGGTCTGAAGATGTATCCTTAAAATGAAGATGGGTGATACTACCCTTGCTTATGGGTCTGGAAATTCTTGCTGCTGGACTGCTTCTACCACTGGCTTGGGACACTTCCATTTCACGATACAATTTCATCCATGCTCTGTTTAAGATAAACAATAATAAAATAAACATTCACGTAAATAGTAAAATAATATCATCATAACACGGACCACAATATCAACCAACATGAAGTTACGTGCTGGGTGTACATAAAGCTTAGCTTTCTGAAATTCTCGGAATGCCTATGTTATGTGTACTGATTTTTTTATCCTCATACTATCAATAATTTGTACAACCTGATTTCATAGGCTTATCATTCTCGATTTCTATTTCACATTTGCATACCTAAACTCAGCACAATTTACCCTAGAGTTGTATAATACTCGAGAATCGTGTTAGCTTATTTTCATACGTGCTTTCATATTTTCATGTTTTTTTAAATGTCAACATTCTTTTCATTTCAAGATTTTCCCTAATACTAAACTGTCACCTTTTTTCATGTGGTTAAAATTAACCATGATTTTTTTCTTAGGAATCCTGAACTACATTCCTAAAATATTGAATATTTTAGGATACTATGAAACCACATCAAAATATTATTAAGCATGAACATTTAACGCGATCACTTTCACAGGTAAAATAAGAAAAATCTTTATACACGCTCTTGCTCTTATCCCCAAAGTTCAGTTCTTATTCGAATACTTTGTTGTTGCCTACTCGGTCATCCATCTTCTTTTTTTTAAAAAAAAAATAATAATCCACCTTGCTGGTACAAGGCGTCCAATAATGCAGCCTTGATGATATGATAATTGATAATCATTAAGGTATGTGCGCCTGTGAGTAGTAATATGCTATATATGTTTATGACTAGCATTCTCAATTTCTGTGTATATATTTTATGCATGCAGACATTGCATTATAAAGGAAAGTGTCGATCCAAGCTTATCATCATCAATATCACCAGTAAAAATTTACAATAAACTATTTTTTGAACCGTTGTTCTTAGTTTGTGGAGGCTGGTGGTCCTCAATATAGAGCCTTGGTTTGAATCACACTGATCGGTCAGATCAGATATGACTTTTGACTAGCCTGTATATGAATACATGCCTCGTGCTCGTTCACACATTTGCTACACTGTTACACAGCTTTTATTATGTACGCACCGTTAATTCTCCTTGAGTCCGTATGTGGTAAAGTTAAATTATGCAATACTCACTTTCTCTGTGCGTAGTCAAAGGATTTTGGTCTTCTATCCGAAAACGAAGCCGAGGTCGACGACGATGACCCCAACTTATTCCACCGCATCTGTAATAAAAAAACATAAAACATATAATTCACAATACAATCTTTTTGTATTTTTTGCAAGCTCGAATAATTTTTTGAGATGTGCTAAAGTTCAACGGAAAACCTATATTCAGTAAGCTACACATAAATTTAATGTAATAAAAAAAACATAAAAAATATAATTCACAATACAATCTTTTTGTATTTTTTGCAAGCTCGAATAATTTTTTGAGATGTGCTAAAGTTCAACGGAAAACCTATATTCAGTAAGCTACACATAAAGTTAACATGATTCACAGATTATGTAACCTGTTGTTCTTGTTAATTTTTATATGCAAAAAGTACTGACGTTAGTCACCTTTACAAAGGGAAAATAGCCAATAACTAGAATTAGGCCAATCATTGCTTTTTCCTTTCATGTAGAATAGATTTGCTACACGAGTAAAACGTGCTTTAAATTTTTTATTTGTTATTTCACCCGAAAAAGTGAAACATTGGCTTACCTCCAACCAGTTATCCATGTCGAACAAACTGTATTAAAATTATTTATGTTGTAAGTAAATATACCGTACTGAAATACTGGTTAAAATAATACAATAGAAAAAATCGTCAAACAACAACGGTCGTTTGACATGACCAATACCACCACCACATCACAACGTAGTGCATGATATGATTCAGATACATAGGAATGTAAGGTAAGGTGTATCTATCAGAGGCAGATGATAACATAGTTGTTAAAGATATGGTAAGCCACTTCGGTTGACCGACCCAAAAATTATATCAGGTAATCGCACCAACATTGGTCGTTTTGTGCATACACATATTATTCGCATCACTAGCAACTAATGTAGTTTTTAGTTCGCTAACAAATATGCGATTATCCTTCCCAAATGCCTTGTTAAATACTATATGCTTAATGCCGGTAAAACTTATCTAATCTCACTAATCCGCACGTACACAAACACGCACATCATCGTAAATTGGTAAGAGACTGCCACTTGTACTAATAATATTGAATTAAACGTTGTCAGAAGTGTAGCGCGCCAAAAATGAACATGACAAGTTAATTTTAAAAGCTAATCAACCTTCACAATGGTTTTAACTCATCACAGTCGTCAACTATAAATTACAATTAACGATTATATGACGCCATGATGTTGGAATGTTGGAAGTAACGCCTTATTTAAAAAAAATAAGCGTGTGACATACCACAGCAAATCTTACGCATGAATAACGAAAATTGCAATTGAATTCAAGTGCTCGTGCCAGGTCATGAGCATATACAGCACGTAGAAACTAATTGGTGAAGTGAAAAAATTTAACCAAGGTCCTTGAGTGTGGATTATACCAGTCATTTCAGCATCACTACTTCTATCACGGATCGACAATACCCACCTACACGTTCAAGCTGAGTATCAACATTGACTGGATATATACATGCCAGTGGTAGTTCCTTCCTAGTTCCTATACACCGTTTCCCGTCCCCTTGTGCTTTCACGAAATCTAATTTGTAATTGGATTCAAAAAGCGATGGGATGTAATTTATCAACCGATGATAAGCTATGAGGACAAGCATTTATCTATACTTTGCAAGTTACATGCACTTGCCATTATATTCAATTGATTAAAGTATGGCATCTTTCATCAACACCTAGGCACAGCGACCTTCACTTCAATGAATTTTCTGAAAAATTCGTATAAAAGGCGAAAAAACAAAAAAACGTGTCGGCACTGAGTGCTGTTGAGTAGGTTAGGCGTTCATATTCATATCTATCTCCACAAAAATTCTAATTAAAGAACTATAGCACTAAAGTACTGTGGATTGATTCCAGCATTCATCACTAAATAATTTTACAATCGCAACGGAACACACGTGTAATGGGTGTCATAGTGTAATAACAAAAATACAATTTTCACTACGACTGCGTATATCTGTAGTACTCTAAAGGAATAGAGCATAATATTATGTGCGTGAGTTGTGACATTATTCTTATGATGTTCATAAAAACCAATATAATCTATCACATATTTTAACACGATGCATGGTAAAAGTAAATGCGCGTCTGTCTCATATCAGTCTTTATAGCAAGAATAAATTACAAGGACAAAAGTCATAGCCCTTAATTACAATCAGTCGAATTGTCTTCTCAATAGTAATACCATTTCTTTCTCATAATTGATAATAATCGATGAAAGCAAAAGCGTCGAGTGTACAACGGTTGGAGACGAAACGGTCAAAGTGACAGACTTCCATTTATCATATACCTACGTTATGTCGGCTGTAGACTACTGTGAAACAGTATGCAGTAAAGATTAAAAATATTTCAAAAGTAAAATGCATAAAGTTTTTAATGACTATTCGACTGATTGCCTAAAAACGAATTCATGTTTCTCTTATAGTTGACTGACAATGTGGATATGGCGAGCAAATCTCTATCCTGGACGTAAAAACTAATTATCTCAATTATTATGGTCTGTGTATTAGTGTGTATATATGTACATATATTCTGCGTTAACACATCGCATTGCATTCCAAATGAATTCAAGAAGTGAAAAGATTTTAAAACCAGTTTTTGAGTACAGAAATAGAAAATAAAAAAATAAGAAGACGGCTTAAAGTTTACCTTGGGCTCTTCCACTGATGACTCTTCTTCTTCTTCGTCAATAGCACTGACTGTTTTCTCGTCACAGGGGCTAGAGTTCTCGCAGTCGTTCAATCTATCAAAAGCCGGCCCATCCCGTACCCATTGGCTGTAATAAACAAAAAGGTTATCTTTAGAGTATGACCAACAACCATTTTCACTTACAACTTTTTAAAATAGCCAAAAAAAAATTTTTTCAGTTGATTAAAAATTACTGCTGGTGAAGCGCTTCTCAATTATTTCTTCAGCGTCAAATCGCGCTTATTGTTTTACACTTTTAAGTTCTGTGTTCTTTATCGTTTTGATGGAAAATGTGACGTTGCATTACCTAATTTAAATATATATGTAACGATTGACTATCCTCTTTTTACGACACCAGTGGCGACGTTCTGGCACAAATAATGACATACTGACTATTGACTCCACAAAGTACCTAACTGTAGCATAGACTGTCCGCCTGATTCATTTAGGTAATAAATACAGTGTACAATATGTCCCCATCATAGCAATTGACCATTTTGTGGTAAATCGGTTCATTTCATGAATATCATTTTATGCATATGCATATTTTGTTTATTTTTGTTTACCAGTCATGTCCCCTTCAAACAACATTTTTCCTTCCATTTGTTGTTTGCACTTTGTTTTGTAGAAGCCATTCATAAATGCGCCACTTGTGCGCAAGTGACATTGAATATTCATTATTATTTTGCCGTTTTCAGGAAAAGGAACATGACAGCATTGTTATATATAATCCTTTTAGTGTATCAAAAACACAAC
>JAHZNB010001377.1:0-13165 GCA_027744295.1 Callyntrura guangdongensis
TTTTGTACAAGTATTACGCACAGTGTTATAGCGCCATAAAGCACTTATATGGAAGTAGTAGATAGGATAGGACATAAAGTCGTATTGTGCGACGCATTTAGGTATATTATATTAACGTTGGCCAAATTTTTCTTGACTAATGCATAACAATAATTGTATTGTATGATTCTGATATATATGCCGTCCTTATATAGAAACTGACAAAGAAAAACTGGTAACAAGCTACTTTTTCCTCCTTTTTCTTATAATCTGACGAATCCATTTCTTTAAAAAATGGTCCATTTTATACCTCTCCCTTGTCGTCACCACAAAGTAGTTCCGAGTAAAATTTGGATCTATCCCAGTAAAGAAAAAACTAGACGACGAACAGAATGTATTTGAGAGTCTAAAGAAAATCCGTATTGAGATTAATTCAAGTGTCCTTTAAAAAATATTTTCCATGCCCTGTTGTGCTATTGTAATAATTGTATTATAGGTATGCTCAGTTACCACAAGGAATTAAAATATTCCAACTTATCCAAATGCATATACATTTCGTTTATGACAAGGTGTTTCTCACATTTAGCCATCATACACACATTATTTGGTTCCTTATTCATGCAAAAAGCTCAGAATAGAAATGAACCTCCCCTACCGTCATCGTCAAAAATTTTTTCTGTATAAAAAAACGTTGAAGGCCACTTCATTTGTCAAGCTGTAGTAGCAACTTTCATATAATACATATATGTATCAACCGATATATGTAATATTTACAATATAAAACACGCATTATTCAAAAGATTAACACGTGATACGATATCACTGATATATATATTCCAACAATTTGTAGCGCCATGCATTCCGTCGTCCCCTCCCTTGATTCTTTCCTTAATCGTTCATTCGTCCCTTCTGCTATGCTGATCTAAAGACATGACAAAGGAAGAACAAGAACAAACAGATTCGGCGCAGCAACCACCAAAATGGTGTTCGTTTTTGGTGTGTGCGTCGCGTCGTCGTCGACGTCGTATCTTGAAGCGATGCTGGTTCAGAAATTGAAGGCTATTTTGTGTAACAATGGCATTAATTTAACTATCAAGGAATTTGTTCACTGTGTAACTGTGTACCTACACAGCAATGCAAATTTAGTCCATGTCATGCCTAGATAACCAATATAAATTGTACATTCTACTTTATTACATTACATTAAGAGGCATGTGTGTGCAGGTATGTAGGTATATGAAATCCAAATCCACGGTCTCGTTAAAGTATCCGCGTAATGCTTGTCTTCAGTACCTGAACTATTTTTTACCTGGCTTCTGTTGCTCCACTCACACTGTTTACTGTGAAACAAACCTTGTAGTTACAGTAATACTCCAAAATACACACACTGTTAATTTGGACTGCACGCTAACTGCATTCTTTTATTTTGAAAGGAGACGGAACTCCAGTCGTCAGAAGACAAAGGTGCTTTGTTATCTCCGCGTTTAAGCTGAATAGAAGATACAGAAGACAAAAGTGTATCAGTATGGTAGGGGATTCAGTTCAGACATACATACTCATGATGTCTATGAAATTATGCTTAAAGACGATGAGATATTTTAAGGCACTGCGTATCACACTGAACAATCCGTTTGTGTGTAATTCGCTTAGGCGTGGTCAGTTTGTCACTGGTTATCATGTGTACTTATCTCTCTGTACTACCAGAATGTACCCTCCGTCGTCTATAACTTTAAGCATGCGCATAACTGAGCGTTTCTTTGGGCGACATCTGGCTCTTCCCAAACCACTAGAATAGGAGTCCAACATTTTGCATAATGGCTATTGATGATTAGTAGTAGATCTTTCAGTTGGATTCGTGATATCTTCAGGAATTTGCTTTTTTTCGGCAGTGATTTCAGGCTCTGACTGTGTGGGGTAGTAATTCATGTGCGTGCTTAATAGATAGATCACACAATGGTCACATTGTAGTCAAATCCTAAATCAGACCACCTCTGCAACAAGGGCCACTAATCAAACTGGACTTGCTGAACAATTGTGTATCTTACATCTTAAAAAGCATTTCACTTTCAGTTGAGATAGCGAGGTAACGGCAAATTATCGTGGTATCATTTAGTATCTTTAGCTTTTAGCATGGCCTACGTCGTCTACTGTAGTTGTCGCCCTCCCTATTTCCTCCTGTGAGAGTAAGCTAATCAAAGGTACAAAACTCAAGGTTCAATTACATATTTTTTAAGACTGTCTTTAAAAGCTTTTTTTAGAGATTAACTCATTAAATCAATAACTTAACGAACATAATCAACTTTGGTTATGACGATTAATACCGTTGTAATTGTAACATGGTGGTCATATGGAAAGCTGCAAGTTCATTGTTAATGCGGTCGTCACGTCAAGGATAGTTTTATTGCTTCAGTTATTCACAATTTTAAAATGGTACAGCCGAAAAATTCGTGGTCAGTGTTAAAAAAAATTAAACGATGTGCCTCTAATTCATTGTGCTGAGTGCTTTACTTAAGCACAAGAAATCGCCTGCCAGAACTAGAGCACCTTGAAATTTACCTTTTATGATCATTTCAAATCGTCAAAGTTTTGGCAGAAGTGTGAAGTGTGGCCAAAGTTTATTTCGCATGCACTTACTATTATCGGGTACATGCATAGTGCACACACATTTTATTTCGTCGGCTCGGCTGTAGTATCTATTGTGCTGCATAATCATTCAGTTAGGTTGTAAAATTGTGTAAACTTTTATGCTCTAAGTGATGTGTGGCTTCCCTTTCTGAAGTACCTGAGCAGCATGTCGAAGTGCTCCTTCGTATTAGTGAATTTTAGTATTTTACTTTCAAAAATGGCCATATTCTATGATAATTTTGACTTTATAGATCCTCTTGCAATTTAATGGAATATACCAAATTAATTCATATCGCACGATAAAATCTATGATAATTCCATCACGTAAATATGCCATTTATACTTGTACTATTCAAAATGTAAAAGGTTTAACTCTTATCCTTGTCCAATAAGCTTATCATAATCATGTCCCATTCGAACAGGGTATACATTCCTGCAAACGAGTATTGATTTTTTTAAAGACTTACATTGCACTAAACAGCTTCAGTAAAAAGCCTAGGGGGATATAATTTCATGGCACACAAACATACAATATCAAATTGCATAAACAAATCATAATTCCATTACTTTGTTTGCATTATTTAAAGAACTGCAAAATATTCAATGCATTTTTTTACATTTTGTAATAGTTGTAACTTTTTTAATGAAACATGTAATCATGTAATACCTGATTTGTGAAAGCCAGGAACATACATATACATATATGTTATTATTATGATCAGAGTAATTATTTGTTAAGAACCAATGGCGCACCACCCCACTCCCATTTACATTGTTGTGTTAAAATATTATTTCCTCGTTTGTATTACAGCTATGTATAATTTTTGGTTTTATTTTTTTTGTATTTCCAGTTTACCTCCAGCTTAAATTGAACGCTGCTCCTGTTGAACGATTTAACAACAGAGGACGATGGTCTCCTAACATGAGATCTATGATGGAACCGCGTCGTCGAGGCGGCATTGTTCATTTTTTACTCATTACATAACTTCTTTTATTTTCAAGGTAAGCCCAACGTTTATATTTAAATGCATAAAAGCGAACAACGGCATTTACTTATTCTCTTGTAAGTAATTATCTTAATAACTGAAAATAAGCATAGAAGACGTTACACGGTAAATCAATAAATACGCAAGTGCAGTAGAAAAGTGCATTATTATTTTATTTTACTACAATACAATTCACAATATATAGTAAAACAATAGAGACACAACAGCAGCAGTATAGCATCAGCAACGCAAAAGGCTATCATTAATCAAGGCTACGCTACGTAGTCAATCGTGATCAAAGTATAACTACCTATAAATATGCTGTGCATAACATCAAAATATAATAATACGTATACCGCTTCAGGCGTATGCAGTAAAAATAAAGCGTTTTAAAGATATTTAATTAATTTGCTAATTAGAAATAATAGATTTGTTTTCAAGGCAGTGACGCTGAGTCCCTTCGGCAATAACGGCACATTAAAACACCGCATGTTCGTATTACTGTTTAATGACATGTTTCATTTTTATCACATCAGGAAGGAACATACAAGACTGTCTTAATCTATGTAGGTATATGTTGTCGTATTACATTTCTAAAGGGTCTCCACGCTTCCACTTACTTCCACTTGACATTCAGGCATTATTTAAATGTTTAAAAATATACTGAATTCGGCAAAGACCTGCCGTGTACACGAGTCTACTTAAAATCTGCAAATCAGCAACAATGATAGCAGCACGCAGTGATTGCAAATATTGCCGATAAGATTACTTAAACCAAACCATCGTAAGAACCTATATATATTAGTTAGTGGCTTTGATGAACTTAATATTTTTTTCCTTTTTAAGCAACTTAATCCTACCACAAATACCACAACTACAACCACAAATAGTATGCGTAGAATTCACAGGGATGATGTTTTTATTTAATACGATACCAACCATCAATGCTTTTTTCTATGTTGTGCTGCGAGTATGAAAATACATGGGATAAAAATGATCTTTGTAAAAATCAAGAAGTACACATAGGAAGGTAAAACTGGGCCATAAGAAATCGTAGAAGTGGAACCCTTCGTTTTCGTTCTTTTTGGCCCACTTTGACGAATGCAATATTTATGTATCACTTTCTATGTTTGCGTTTTTTTCCTTGCGTTTACTTTAAAATGCTCTCTTTCCTTCTGTACCTTGCTTCTCTCATCTTAGAAAATTATTGCATCTCTCTCTCTCTCTTTCGTGTTTTGCCTGCCGTGTGTTCAGTTTGGCGATCTGTATGCAAGATACAAATATGGAGGCTGAAATTAGAGTGGTGGTGGTGGTATCACACATCGTATCTTTAACTCTCCGTGATATCATAGTAAATTTTCAAGGGTTTACCAATTTCCTCCACTTGGTCTACCAATAATCATCTCATACTAATTTCACACTGTGCACAGCATACGCAGTTTAAAAGTGCATTTTTCATTTTACGGCTGTACTTAGGATTTAGAAGGATTTACTGTTTGCAACTCGAAAATGAGGTTTGCTGACAGATAAAATGCGCTTATAACAACGCGGCAATGATGCCCGTATGAGGTATTCATCATCATCATCATCATCACAGAAATGCATAGGGATTTTTAATGCTAAATTTGATGAGTGGAGTAGTAGTTCAGTTGAGCCAGTAAAAATTATGTGTCTGTGTCTCTATGTTTCAGTGTTTTTTAATATTATTTTTCAAAGCTTTTTGTTTAGTCACGAAAGAAAATAAATCTTTTTGTTAAGCCATTGATCAACTGTTTATACGCAGTCAGTCTGAGAGAGTCGCGAGCCATTTTTTCTATTCCTATACGCATTATTGATAAGAATAAGTAGCGGATAGACCGAATAAAAAGTGAACAATCATTTTTTCGTCCTTTCCTCCTATTCCTATGTTTAGTTCTACTTATTCACTACTTTTATTCACAATATTTATCTGCATGTCCATCATCATTGGTTTACTTGTATAGATAAAGATTTTGCCGTTGCAGGCATGTTTGTGTTTAGTACGATAGAAAATTATGTACTTTTTTAAATATGTATGAACCTACGTAGTGGCAATGTCTGTTTTATGTCTACTTGCTTACTGCGGCAAGTGAAATAACGATAAAATATATATGTGATAGCTTTACTTGTTATGAAGAAAATAACCCTAGATTTTACATGTATTCTCGCTGTGGACAGAGAGTGTGCGTTCCTGTTTACAATTACAAAACGCAACGCAAAACGCAACTCTCTGTCAGAAGTAGCGTCTAGTCAAGCCAGATTGTTGAACAGAAAGGGAAACCCTTTTTGTTGTTTAGTGGAGTTTGCTGCTTACATTTTTACATTCATGCCATACCATTGTTGTTTTGCAGAGTAGAGGCAACGCAAGTCATTGTACCTATCTATACACGTAGGGATGAGTATTGTTTTATAGTTTTATATACCGTTTTATTACGTCCTTTTTTATGCGTTGATAATTGTTACTGCATTTACCATTAATTCCTTTACTTAAAAAATTACAAGTAGATAAGAAAATTACAGATGCAGTGTGCGTTGTAGAGCCTCTGTGTGTTTGTAGTGTGCAGCTATAGTCTAATATTATCTTTTAAAATATGTGAATATGTTGCACTTCCCCTTCATTTATTATTATACTCTCGCTGTCCCACGAGACTGGCTTTTACAATGAATACATTTGGTGCATGGCACATGCAAACCGCATGCGCAATGGTTTTCGTAAATTTCAATTTCCCTTTTCAAAAGTTTCCTCGATAAAACTGTTTATATATACTTATACTGGTTTGCACACAAGACGTCTCTCGAGAAAACATTTTTTAATTTTAAAATAACTTGGTATACTAACATAGAAAGCAGAAAACGTGTAGGTGCCGTAAAACTCCAGTAGGAGCCCGGGTTTCTATTAAAAAGTTTTTTGTCTGTCATATATATGCGTGCTAATAGGGCAATACCAAACTTATTGTAAATTTCAGCGGCCGACCACTTTTTAGAACCGTGGTTATCATTGAAGATTTTATGGCATTATATCTAAATAGGAAAGGCTACGCAGAGCTTCCGCGCTAGTTATTATTTGAGCGTACGTACAAAAGTGTAATTACTGGCATTCTAATTGTATATTTTTATCTCTACTTTCAAAGTGTTATTATTGCGTTGGCATTCGTGTTGAGAGTTGAGGCTAAGACTCGAAAGATTTTTCTGCTTTTACAGGGCATATCGTGTACTTACTTACCTACATGTTCCCTCTACAAAAGAGATAAATGCAAAGACGATAAAAATGAGACGTGGTCACTCGGTTCGCTCTAGATGTAGGCACTTGATGAACAATTATTATCATGACCATCATCATTTGCTTTTGTTGTGCTGTTATGAACAAGTAGTCCTTTAATATGATGATGACAACGAAAGTGTGGGGATATATATGCATATTAGTCTGCGACTGCATAATATCGTGCGTCCTTTAAGGTTAAGATTTTTTTCACATTAAACATGTTGCAAAGATACATGCCTACAGCTACATAAAAGAAGTATGACTTTCCACGTGAAAGAGAAAAATGACTTTTTTTTTGCTGACCACAAATGACCAAGTTGAAAAAAATGCGCGCAGCTTATGGTAACAACCAGCTTACCTATGTCATCCGTGATGATGAGATACAGATGATGATCTTGAAAGGCGATTACGTTTACAAAAGTGCAAGTGGTTGGGTCCAACTGTTTTCGCAGGGAAACATGTTCATTACGGTGGCATATTTTATGACAAATTTAATTAATGAGTTTTATACTTTTTTATGATTTCTGTTCTTGAATTTTAAATCACTTGATATAATAATTTATAATTAATGATACATAGTAGTTGAATTCACAACACAACAATAATTTTAACGGTTGGTTGAAGTCATATTATACTATTCAACTATACTTGCTATTAAAAATGCATTTCATTGTAAATTCCTAAATCCTGTTTAATACAAAGCGGATACGTTAAATTTGAACTGTAATGTATCTGCTATGCATCAAGGAACCAAAAGGCATTTATTGTAGGCACATTAGAATTCCAATCCGTACTAACTACATTTGTTCAATATAATGATTATGATGCCTTTGCTCTTGTTCGAAGCACTTTTTATTCCCACAGCATTTTTTGCTGATTATTCACATTACAGGTGAATAAAAAAGTACAAATTCTCTTACCAATACAAAATATATTTGTTGCAATGTCATAATTGTCTAGATACACAAATACCTATACATAAGCATATAGTATGCTTTGATGACATGCATTTACTCGTTTTGATCATCAGTTTGTATATATACATTATTTTCATATTATCACGATGTCCGCACACGCCCTATATGGTTTTTAGCAGTGAACGCCTGCGTGATGCCAAGTAAACGCTCTCAAACATCCATCTGTACGCGTACGACCACTACGTGCCCAAAAATCCCTCTTAAAGCATGCACAAACGTGCACCGCACAACCATTGTTAATGGACAAGAAAAAAATGCCTATACAAATGAAATTACCTGTACGATAGTATTACAGAAAAGTTTTGCTGATGCCCTTTTGAGAAGAAAAAAAAAGTAAATACAAAATAAAATATAAAATGCACATCCAAAAAGGATATACCTACTAACAATAACATTGTAAACATAGAAAAATGTTAAGAAGTATATGTTTTGTAGAAATAACCATGATTTGTAATTATACTATCTAAAAATCAATTTTTCAACTACGCCAAAAATTGTGAAAACACAACTCGTGTACGGCATATATACCATCTAAACATGTATATACATTACATTACATATGAAAGTAGATACAGCATTCAACCTGATGAAAGCGCCTTTGCTTGGGGAATAATTTTAGAATTCAAAGTTTTGCAAATCTCGTAAACTTTTATGCGTAAGTAATTCTCATCCTCACAATTACTGATAATAATGGTTTTATTGCATACAGTGGTGGCTGGCTGCCTGGTTTGGCAAAATAGTCTGTATTTTCTTCTTAAATGCTTCCTTAATCTTGAATTAAATGAGGAAGCGGTACAGAAAGCATTTTATTACAGGGTGAGACAAGACCTCCTCATGCCCTACCTAATTCACGCACAAAATGTACGCAACACAAAGTTGTTTATTGCAGTAAGTAGACTGTGCTTTATCACATTGAACTGCAGTGACGCTAACACTGAATAACACAATGATGATGATGATGATGAGAATGAAATGTAAGTAGCCCACAGTTGAACGTACTTAGTTACAGATGCTGATGGGTACTAAAACTTTAGGTTTTTTTTAACGAAGCAAACGTTAATGAACAGAATTCTTACTGACAATAAAACAGAGTTTTGAAGTTAGCGGCATATTGAATGGACAGATGCAATACCTACTAATTATCTGATTTTTTTGCTCATATTGAATAATGTGTTGGGCTTGTGTTTCTGGCTGGAATGCAGCCAGCGAAAAGAAAAGATGAAATGACTGTGCAGCAGGAAAGGCAAATCATTGTGTCAATGTGAATACCGTGAAAACGTCTTTGAGTGTCTACTTTTTACCGTGCCATAACGAATATGATTTGATGTTGATGGCACCAAAGGAAATGAGATTGTTTGGGCATGTAATAATAATCAAGTTGAAAAATTCTTTTGTACTTTTCATATAGCTCCATACAATAACATCCGCATTTCATCACAACAAGACTGAAACCGGGCAAGGATTGGAGGAGTGAGGTTAACGTCCTCATCAGCATCCTTCCGTCCGTCCATCATCATCTCCTTGCCGGAGGATAGAAAAAATCATTCTTACAAAGTTCATTTGTTGATTACAATACAAATAGCGTCAGCACGAAATCTTCCTGACAGAACGGAATAATAGAAAAAAAATCTATCAAGATGCCGTCCATGAGGCTGGACGCGTCCTCGGAGCCCGAGTACACGGATGATGAATCAACCCCATTGACTAATCATGACATTTATAGCGGAAGGTACAGGAGGAAGTGTTTTACTAAAGAAAGAACCGTTTAGAATTAATTATCTGTCTGAATCATCTACGTTTGAAATTACATACATATTCCATGCTACTCACACCATTTAAGCAAGTTGATTGAATTCTAAAGAAATTCACAAAATACACTTGTCAAATTCAAATCCAAATTTCTACCTGCAGACAGGGAACATATATGAAGTAGAGCTAATTGTTATTATGATTGGTTTTTTTATCTACCTTTCAGTCATAAAAGTGTGGATACCAGAAACTGGGACGTCTTCAGAAATTTCCCAGTGGACACAGAAGGAGATTCTCTTGAAGATCAGACATGCTACCTATTTGTAATAAAATTTCTCAAAGTAAGTACCCGCTGCGCTGTCTTGAATTTAAAAACAATGCTTTTGGACTGTAAAAATCCAATACGACTTGTGATATGCTTCAACTTCTATGAAACAAGTAGGATTTACAAAATAGGCACAGAAGAACAATATCTAATAAAAAACGCGCTTTAAAATTTTAAAGTAGTCCGTTGTTGCAGGTGGGGATATATCTACGCACAAGAAATACGAAAATGATTATTATGGTCGATTGCATAATTCATTCCCATAGTTGAGTAAATGGAGTGTGTTATGAGTATCCCCTGATGATGTAGTTAAAGGAGTCAATAATATCATGGAAGCTCTGTTCAAATTCAATGACAGCTTCATTTATTCCTTTGAAATCAGTTAGGAGTCTGGATGAAGTCTTTGTTCCCTGAAGGAAGTCTAATCAGTTTTACATTTATTATTTGTCTTGTAATAAAGGGAAAATTGAACGTTCACGGGCGGTCGTTAAAAAATCGTGACCTTTTATATATTTTCTTTTTTGTTGCACTCACATGTCATACGCATGTTTCCATCAAACATCAAAATGTGATAGCTGCTAGAGCTATTCATGCTGCCAGGTTAAAACAACAAAAGAGCTGTCGTCATTAAATATTTAAAATAATTTTGTAACGAATAATTATATGTACGACTAGTGCATGACATGGGGTGATGTTATTTATGCTAAATCATTACTTTTGTTTAATTTTCTAATTTTCTTTAGGTGGTAGCTTACCTTGTAACCTTTACTGCTGTGTTAGGAGGTGCAGTTCTAGCCAAAATTAGTCTTGTTTTGATGACTTCGCAGTTGGAGCCTGATAGATCGGTGCCGTTTTGTAATAAGAAATATGGTGAGTACTTTCATGCTGAACGGAATATGTTGAAGTTTTGCCAAAGGTTTATCGAGCATGTTTTAGACAAGTCACTCAAACATGTTTACAACATTAATAATTATGATGTTTTCTGGTTGCAGGGAGAGACAAAAAATTTGAAGCGACGATCTCTGAGGTTGAGAGAATTTCTTGGACGTGGGCTATCTTGATTGCCTTTTTAATTCCAGAGATTGGTGCTTTTATTAGATCCCTTCGTATTTGTATATTTAAAGCTTGGAGGAAACCCTCCACAGCTGAATTTGTGATACCCCTGTTTTTCGAGGTGAGGATGCGTTTAGGTTATAATAATATTATTGCTTTTTTATAAGTTGATTTATGCAAGCACTGATAAATATATTAATCATTACTATTACTACTAGACATGCTATGCAGCTGGACTTGCATTGTTTGTGTTCGCCGTATTGCCATCCGTTAACGTTTTAAAAGCTGTGATGCTCACTAATTGTGTTTGTCTCATCCCTGGCCTGTTTGGTAAGATTGTGTTTGCTTCTTCTGTGTTCTGAACTCCTTTTCAAAAGTAATACACAACATTCCTTACACATGAATTATTCTTTATCAAATATGCGTTGCTATAATTTTCAGGCATGCTCTCTCGCTATCCTGAAAGGGAAAGCAAAGGAACTTGGATAGTAAAATGCTCCATTGACCTTCTCGCTGTCATATTTCAAGTTAGCGGATTATTGGTGTGGCCAATTTTGTCATCAATGCCACGTCCTTATCTTCTTCCGTTATCTGGAATTTTGATTTCATGTGGATGGTGGGAAAATTACGTCGACAGCGAATCTCCCTTTGGTAATTTATCACAATGCCCCAAATCATACGCCACAAGTTAATTCTCTATGCACCTCACAGAGATTGACGTTTGCATACATTACAAGCATGATTTTAGCTACTACTACTGTATAACTAATTTCTTCACAGGACCCATTCGAGCACTAGGAAAAATGAGAAAAAACTTAGTCGTCACCCGTTATTTTTCGTATATCTTCATATCTATCTGGAAAATGATTGTATTCTTTACTACAATGATGATTTCCTTATGGATTGTGCACGGAAATGTGTCAAATTTCTTCAGCAAAGCGTCCGATTCTTTCGCCGTGCACCGAATTAATGTTACAGAGATTCGAGCTCCAGACAGCGGAGTTCTTCCAGATATTCCCGGATCAGGATTGTTAGTCGATGTAATCCCAGAGAGGTCTAATCAGTACGCAGTGCAATACGCATTGTTTATTCAAATTATGGCAGCTTACATTTGTTATATTTTCGGTATGCCATAAAATATCAAGTTCAATAATATTTTGTAAAATGATAATGTTAGTCTGGCAAATTTTAAGTTTTTGTTGTTAATATTTCAATAGGAAAATTCGCCTGCAAGATTTGTATTCAAGGATTCAGCTACGCTTTCCCTGTCAGTTTAGCTGTGCCAGTAACCCTTTCAATTCTCATTGCACTGTGCGGTCTCCGCGCAGAAAATGCTTGCTTCTGGGAAACAAGAATGCCACAATACTTGTTCTGGAGCTGTCCAAAGGATGATTTCGTTGAAGGATTCTTGACTAAAGAGGTTTGAAAAATGCCCAGTATTGTACCAGTAATATAAACAATATAATATATAATATAATAATTTAATGTAAACATTTCATTTCTGCAGCATTCGTGGCTGTGGCTATTGTGGTTATTGTCACAAGCATGGATAGCCCTTCATATTTGGACTCCAAAATGCGAGCGTTTGGCCAGTACAGAAAGACTTTTCGTTACCCCCATGTATAGCTCACTTCTGATTGACCAGTCCTTAGCGATGAACCGAAAGAGAGAAGACGATTACGACATCAGAGCTGATGAGGTTGAACAGGATCCAACGGAAACGGATTATGAGGAAATACGGTCAATTGACTCATCACACAAGGAAAAAGAAGTCAAGTACAAAGCTGACACCATACCTAGGATTTATACTTGCGCTACAATGTGGCACGAAACTAAGGTGGGATAATCTCGTAATGAGGTTTTTACTAGCATTCGGCTTATTAATAGTTATTTATTAATTAAATAGCAGTGCCAAATAACTTTAATTTTTAAAATTGTACTTAACTTTATAGGATGAGATGATGGAGATGTTAAAGAGTATTTTCCGAATGGATGAAGATCAGTGCGCTCGTCGTGTTGCTTTGAAATACTTTGAAGTGGTCGATCCTGGGTATTATGAGTTTGAAAGTAATCACTTACATTGAATATACCCGTACGGCACGGCGTACGGCAAATGATGTTGATAATAGAATTAAGAAATTTACGTTACAAACCAACACCTTATTCAATTATTTTTCATGTTATCGAAACC
>JAHZNB010001378.1:0-12250 GCA_027744295.1 Callyntrura guangdongensis
GGTAACAGCAATGGCATTAACACTGAATATCACGTTTTCATCAGGGAATGAACACTTATTGGTAATTGCACACTAATTGCTATTTTTAAATTTGAACTACACCAATGCTGAACTTACTTGTGATACGTCCATCATATATATTCGCTGGATTTGAGCAAAAGTTTCAATTGCAGTTGAACATTTTACATTCTCAGATAGAAGAAAATAAAATATTGTTGGTGTAGTTGAATTAACAATAAATTTTATTTCAACAGCGGATACTTAGACCAGGTCTCTTACCATGGATACCCTTGCCCCTTCCCATTCCAGCAATTAATCCTTCAAATCCTATTCCAACAAAGCCGACTACAGAAGCTTCCACAGATAGTCTAATCACAGAGGTTTCTACAGACTACACAACTACAGAGACTTCTACAGATGAACCAACCACAGAAATTTCTACAGACTACACTACCACAGAAACTTCGGCAGATGCATCAACCACTGAAACTTCTACAGATGAACCAACCACAGAAACTTCTACAGATGCATCAACCACAGAAACTTCTACAGATGAACCAACCACTGAAACGTCTACAGATGCATCAACCACAGAAACTTCTACAGATGAACCAACCACGGAAACTTCTACAGATGAATCAACCACAGAAACTTCTACAGATGAACCAACCACAGAAACTTCTACAGATGAACCAACCACAGAAACTTCTACAGATGAACCCACCACTGAAACGTCCACAGATGAACAAACCACTGAAACGTCTACAGATGACACAACCACAAATAGTGCATAGCGTATCAAAATACACCCTGAAATTTAAACTTGTTTTGTAAAATTATGGTTCAATTGAAGTGCAAAAGTATTTTTTCTATTTTGTATGTTTATAATGTTTACTAGTTATTTATTTTGCTTCTAGTACATTTAGTTTGGGCAAAGCTTTCAACTTTATAAAGCATTGACGACAGCATTAACTTCCACTTTTTCTTGGGGTATACATATAAAATTTAGTTTTTTACACGTACAATTATTTTCCAAGTAACACTGAAACACAAAAGTCTTGAATTTATTGCATTAGATAGTCAGTGGTTTAAACAATAAATATAGCTGAAAAAGGTCAGCAAACGTATGGTATGTATGCACGGTCACTTTTTAATTGACAAAATCTAGCATACCAAAAATTCACTTCTAGCAAAAACTGAATATTCACAATTTTGAAGAATATGTAAATGTTGTCTAAATGTCTAATGTGAGTATCATTGCCTATTCATACACGTCGCTTTCATGGCCTTGTGAGCAATAGAACTAGTTCGGGGGTTAACCAGTGCAAAAAATGACGGGTGACGTATCGATACTCTAAAATGTTTGAGACTAGTATTATTATGACTAACAGGAAGACTTATCTTATTAGTCTAAAAATTAAGTGATCAATAGTCTAATTCATTCCTAGTCGAAATTTATATAATCTAAATAGTAAAGTTATGACTAAAATCATTGTGACTAATTTATATAATGGACCAAAATAGTTTTACTATATCTTTCGTGCAACTTCCATTTTTCTTTTTGCTTCTAGCATTAGTGAGAAAGTAATTCCATATATTTTTCCTTTTGAGTTTCTCTATTGCATGGCTTGTGTGAAGTATTCTGTCGAATCTGTCATTGGAAGTCGTTACAATGTCTTGAGTTGTTTTCTCTGCAACTGTAATATCTACGTGTATCGTTAATGAAACATCATCTGTGTACGTTTATCGGCCAGGGTGGAGCCGATCATAATATTCCCCAGCCGATAAAGAACAATGATATAGTTGTTCACATGGTGTGAGTAATGCCTGTATGCCTCTCTGGTTTGTGTTGTGATGAGAAAATGATTCACAAATATACCAAAAATAGTAATAAAAGGTTTATGTTGAGCATAGGCTTCTCTAGAGTTGGTCAGGTCACTAGACCTAAAAAGATCTACCCAGATAACAAATTCCAGAATGAATATGTACGTTTATCGGCCAGGGTGGAGCCGATCATAAAATTCCCCAGCCGATAAAGAACAATGATATGATGGTTCACATGGTGTGAATAATGCCTGTATGCCTCTCTGGTTTGTGTTGTGATGAGAAAATGATTCACTGACGTACGAATATATGGTGTTTTTTGTTACTTTTATTTATATAAGGAAAATAAAGACTATAACAATTGCCGAGTAGAGGTGACTCGGATTGGCAATAAAACACAGAGTACAATTGAAAGTGAATAGAAACTACTGCGTAAGAACAGCGCGAGTAGTGATAGAAAATGAGTAGAAATGGGAAATCGTCGTTCGCTCATTTCTCTCAAAAGATCAAAAAAAATCTGTTTTCTCTCTCTCTTTCGTTCTCATGGTGACGGCATGAAGTACCGTGCACCATGGACGACTACTATTGCCCTCAGTGATTCAGGCAACTAGCAGGTATAGTCATGACCATAGCCATGCTCGTAGTCGTGTGCTCTTATTTCCTGTTCAGCAGGGCGAGGTTTATATACGTTTCTCTTAAGGAAAGAGAAATGGAAAAAACTGGAGTTTTTTTTGTACGTATATAAAATGTCATACCATATTTTGGCGAAAATATGGTGACCTTATTTCATTGGAAATGAGAGACAAAAAACAAGAGAAGCCACAGGTAGGTGGCGGAAAATGGTGGTGTTACTTGCTCACCGATTGACGCAAGTAACTCCACGTGTACATTATGACTACATAATTTACCGATAAATATCACCACAATTTAGGCTTTGGTAATATCAACTAATTCATAGTGTACAACAGTTGGCATGACCACAATGCAAGTGGGTCATGCTGTGCTCATTTTACAAGTTTTACAGGAAAAACATGAGTCAGATATTATTGAGAAATTATAATGACAAAAATGAACAGAATAGAATAAACGAGGTAATTTACTATTACCACCTCCCCCACCCCCGTTCGTGAAATCCCTGATGCTTATGATAGGTAAGCCATCAGATGCATCATCAACAGTTTCTGACTTTCCCTGTCTTTAATAAATAATAACTTTATAAAACTGTAATAAACAAAAGCCATGTCTATATACTATGTCGAATAAATATTCAACTTCCGATCGCCGTCTTCCTTTCGTCCCAGCATGCATCAATATAGTCGTTATTCATCTTCCTGCTCTCAATTCAGCCCTTCTCACACTCTCGCCCCCTTTCAATGTTTCAATTCCCGGCTCATATATCACAACCAGATAGCATGACATAGACCGTAAGATATGAAAATACATATACATCATCATCATCGTAAGATAAAACAACGTACAAACTTGTGTTGTGCTCATCTTTTCTAAAGTTTCTCCGTTAATTAAAAAAGATGAAAAGACGAGAAAGGATACATGAAACAACTTACAGTACAAAGTATAACCCTCTACGTGTATGTATATGCTCTGCAAGCTGCAGTCAACGATATGCCTAAATGTTATATTAATGAAATCAATTATTACTTCAAAGACTAAGAAAAAGGAAACAGGGAAAGTTGTAAAATTTACTTTTTCCATCCTCCTTTCTTCAATACAGTTTACGAAGAAATACACATTGTTTTATCGATTTTTTACTCCTTTCAACTCATTGTCAGAAAATGTATAATCATCACTCATGAATAGAAGATGTCGTCACTGTCAGGTATGGCCATGATGATCATTATCATTATCATCATTGAAGTAGCAATAATTACTTATAAATTACAACACATGTTCTCTGGTCGCTTTAAGCCGTTCGTTAGTAAAATTGTTAACGAACAGTGTTGAAAATACATGAAAACAAATACTATTCAGAGCTGAAAGAGCTTTCACCCTGGATCATGGCGCACTAATGCTTTCTCTCTGCACTGGCACACCGTGTAGTCTTGCGTTTCGATAATTTTAGATGTAGTCATAAACATACTACCTCTCTTACCACTTGTAAGTAAAAGCCCCAAAAATGCAAACATAAGCATTAGTCATCTACCTAGCGAAATTTAAGGACGACTTGTCTCTATCCCTATTTCCTATATAGCGGACTTTCTCCCAGGAAATTCAAAGACCATCATACTGTAGAACTTTATAATCAGAGCCGATATAGCTTATATACGCGTAGGTATCTTGATAAGATAACAATTAGTTTCACATCATACAGTTAGCTTATTCAATAGCACACTAGAGAGAGGTTCTCCTCTCCTTCACGGACACAATTTCGGTTTCGAGTTTTTACTCGGTTGCTACCTCACTAATATATAAACTGAGCTTGTTTGGTTGTATAGAGAATCCCACCTTTCCCTCTGTGTAGCATTTTTGCGGTTGGGAAAGAAAATTTGTTACAAATGGTGAAGGTATTGGTCCGTACATGACATGTGATTTATTAGACAAACAATGTTCCCACTTGGGCTGTAAATTACACAAGATTAAATGAAAATTTTACTCTAATAACTCCCTTATGCGGAGTCATGCATCCGAACGCACTACAGATATTAAAATAAAACTTAAGCCATATCTTTTTAGCTGCTTCCTGGTCTTTTCCAGGCGCTGTTGAATGGTTTTCACGAAGAAAAACTTGCGTCAGATTATTAATATTTACACATTATATGTACCGCGTGTGAAAATATACAACACTTGTTAAATTAAATGTAATGACGCAAAAATGAGAGAAAATGAGGAAAACTTCTTTTTTTTAGATAACTGTCTACATTAGCAAATTGTCAAGTAGCAAGCAACAGCATCCCCGAGAATAAAAAAGTGTCTAAAAAGTTGTATGTAGGTACATAAAAAACTACTTGCACTTCTGTACAGTACATTCATAAAAACATTAAATACAGAACTTATATTAAGAAACAGCGTCGTCACACTACACTACACTAATTCGAAGCACGAAGCATACACCCACTCAAAATGCGTGTTGTAGGGTCACCGCACCATTTATTGTTGGAATCTGGAATTTCATTCAAAACTTAATATAGCTTTACCGTTGCAGGGTGTGCCCCTATACACAAAAAATAAAAACGTAAGCGAAATTTTGTAGTAGACTGTATATACGACGTTGTCTTTATTACAGTGTTACGTGCATGATCCCTCCTCCATAAACTCATCTCGCAAAGCTTTTAAGTTCATTAAAGTCCTTTGTAAAGTGTCAACCGACATGGAAATAAAATATATTATTTCGGGGAATTGTTACATTTTATCCAGAGAAAAGCCTACCACGTCATCAGTGTCGCCTGCTGCTTCAGTACTTTTAATTCATCGTTCTTCTATAAAATTTCATATCAGAAAGGACGACGAGTGCGACGCATAACGACGTATACATTTGAATTATGTTCTAGTATTTCTTTCTTCCCTTCACGAAACAAGGCATATTTTCATGCTCCAGCATTTTCACAATCTCCTGTCAGTAGTCGGTATATGACACTAGTGCGGAGGAGGCGATTTATACTAGATGAAAGTGTTTCATGTACTTTTACATTCTTTATAGGGCTGAATCTCCAAAGCTGGATTCAAACACCAGCTTACTATGTGCTAGAGAAGAACAAGGGTATTATTTTAATCCTGACTGAAATGTAAAACGTGACGGAACAATTCTTCGAATCGCCACAACCCACAGAGAGGAATCGTCAATCGCTAGTGAAACAGTGAGTTAGTGTGCTCATACGATTAATGGCGACATCAAGTAGAGGAAGGACAAAGATTGGATTTGGACACAGAATAACGATTATGACTATCTGTCAAATCGATTTTGCAGATAATGTATACCAATTGAAGTAAATGTGATAACCATTTCAAAATTGCACCAGGAGAGGAAATTGTGCATGCAACAGATAGGAAGGAATTTATACAATGGAATCAAAAAGTATAAATGAAGTGTTCAAAGAAAAGATTGTACTTACCGGTATTCTCGAGTACGAGGTTAGCCAAACCCATTCATCGTCAGGTACAGATGAGCCTGGCTCACTGGCTGACCCAGCAGTTTGGACACCAGGCCCACTTTTATCTTTATCTCCTCCGTGCTTGGGGTTCAAAAATTCCACATTGTAGTTGGCCAAGTTTCCGTTTCTTGAATTGGATGATGCTGGCTGTTGATTCTGCATATAGTCCACGCGTCGTTTCACCTGTGAATAATGCATATCATATTTATAAAATACATAAATGAACATCATATTTTATACCGCATACCCAACTTAATAGCAATTTGAAAATTGAGATTTTTTACACACGGCAGAAGAAATACAATATTATACAGGATACGTATTCCAACAGTGGTCTCCAGCTGGTAGTAAATTGTCTGCGGTACAATAGGTGGGTACACACATACACACTACAATGACTTGCAGTTTTGAAAAAATCAGATATATAGCCAAATATCAGTAGTGAGAAAATAATAATGAACGCTTATTTTGGCGTGTGTCTGCCATTGTACTTAAAAAAAGAACGTTTCAAGAAGACTCATTAGCACATAATAGATAATTTAACAGCTTGTACACATTGTTACCAAATCCCAACGGTCATTATCCCAAAGATGTGTGATGCACACATTTTTGCAGATAACACGAAATCAAAATACAGCGCTGAGAAATTGTGAGTACTTGGTGTGCAAACTTTTATATTAAAACACTGATTCCTTGAAGATGTCTGTTTAGGTTCAGGAAATGTGGTCTATTGGTCCCACAAAGAAACATTTTTCGAATATATATACTAGTATGTTTCATTGTTGGATAATATTACCTTGTAAATCACTTTCCATCTAGGCAGAAAAAAGTGCTACGTTTTACTTGTCTACCGTTTGTGCTTATAGTGCTCATTTTGTGCTCTTTATCACGTACAAAATAATTGACAATATACGTACTGAAAAAACTGAGACTGCAGTTTCTTATTTTCATGCATCAGCATCACCGGCATCTGCCGATTAATTGTATATAGAAATAAGCTGTACGTCAACCATCTAGTTGTAATGTTGTTTGTACAAAAAGCCATCCTTTTTTTAGTATTTTTGACAATGGTGAAGGTGGAAATGTCTGATTTACGTAAGATCTCGATTAAAAAATTGGAATGAATTGTCGTTCAATATGTATATCTATATGCGATAATGCTTTAATCATCTCTCCTGCAAATCTTGGATAACATATTGTTACACAATATTGGCGACAATGGACTATATACAATGGCTGTCTTGGACCTCGTCATGTGCCTGTTTCTCATGGCCTACGGATAGCAAAAGACCGACAGACAAACACATCTCTATCTTCACAAGCTACAATATGCTCAGCTTGTGAAACACAGAATTCTTAATAGAAAATCATAACCTCGTTTAAACCGTACGCAAAATCACATAATGACTGCAAAATTTTAATGAGAGTATTTTTTTAAATATTCACACCACACCGTACGCATACATAGCAGATCAGTGCGAATGTGACAGAATAATCTCTAGTTTTTATGACTTTGATTTTGATCAGTAGAGATCAGCGTCTTTAAACCTGCCTACGCAAAGCGTAAACGTATGCCTCACAAAACAGAAACCAAAACGAATTTCGATTAAGATCAGTATTCTTATCTCGCCATTCAAGTTTATCTATGATATTGTACAGAACAAAAACAACATATCAGAAAACACGTCTAGCCAATTTTAGAGAATTACCTAGCCATGAGTAGAGAATGCAGAAGCATTGTACGGGAAATGCATCCTCTATAAGTATATTAGATAGAAATAATAATAATATATTATTTTTCCGTCTACCGTCTTCTGTCTACCAACGCAAAGTGCAATCATAAAGTGCTGATTCAACAAAGGCGATTAAGCAAGACGCTAGGCCCAGGCCCAAACTCAAAAGTAAAATCCTTTAAGTACATCTATCTTAAAAGATTACAGAGATTCAATTAACAAATTTTGTATTCTTTATGTTCATTGGTCATTATTTAAATTTTACTGTTCGTTTATGAGACGAGTGTAGTGTGTGTAGCTATTTACTATTCGTTTTGTTGGAAGCTTAAGGAGCTAGTACAAAGAGTCTACAGAATTTAATTAAAAGGTGGTAAGGTTTAGTTTGTGATACGATATTATCTCATGTCTAGCTAAATCCATGCATTCCTAGTACTCCCATTAAGGACAAAGAACGTCTTTTCACAAAACTTGTATTAACTTAAGATTTGACAATAAATGAATTCATATCGGTCATATTGTTTGATGTATACATAATGTATGCTATGAGTAAACCTGATCCAAGCACATTATGTCGTCATCTAAGGTTATTCGCAAAAACTCATTTATTTTCCCTCCTTGAAAGGACACACAGACAGGCAGGTTTTCTTGGGTGGTAAGCATTGCATAAATAAACTTTTATTTGTTTATTTTATTTGGGACTTTAATGAGTACCTATATAATGTGTGAGACAGACTCAAGCAAGTTTGTAACATATCTAATACCTATCAGCAAGTAAACTATAAATTCAATATTGCGTTGGAGTGGACGTTGCAAAGAAGATCATGCAAAATATGTGAAAATAAAATGCCCAAATAAACTAAACGTACCGATATAATGCTACTGTTGCCGGTTTCGGTATATTCCGTGTAAAGTTTTTCTTATTCACTTCTTCGTTCTCATATAACTAACTAACAGAACCATGAGTATCCTGCATATTACATAATAAATTGCTGTATTTGCGTTCTCGTTCTAATATTCGTATTACATGATGTTTGTAAATAACTTTGATAAAATAGTCAATTCTGTTACGGTGATACTATTACTACCCGATATAAGTCGTGCTTAACGAAATCTGCGATTTTGCCAATCTTCGACAAGTGTGCTTTTGTTTTGTGTTTTGTATTAAAACGTGTACTTTTCATTAGTTTTATTCATTATTTAGCACAACTTTGTATAAAAATACGTAGTCATTCTTAAACTGTCAGTACATTTTCAGACGGTCTCATTTTTTTGTTTCTTGTGACAAAACTATTTTTGATCTTGACTGGAATAAGTCGCAAATTATAAATAAATATATACTACAGACTGCAACAGATCCATAGATCTAGGCGATAGTTTTCTGTTGTGACTGATTCTTACATAAATATGCATACAAATAAATAGGTATAAAAGTAATTCCTGAAAAAGCTAAATCGTGGCGTTGAAAAAAACCTTGGATTTTTAAGCTGTTGTATTACTGAGACAGGTCACTTTAAAATGAATAACGCACGCTATATAAACACATACCACAACGTTTACTTTGCAACAGTAACAAGGGATCATCCATGTTTGAGCTTCCAAAAGGGAAAAAAGTTGAATTTTTTTAAATACCCCTCACCTTATCGTACTTATTGTTAGTATTATAATAGCAATATGTTCAGTTCTTGAGAATTAATAAAGTTGTATCTTTTTGTCGACATGAATCCCACTCTGTACTAATTATAAGATTTTTACTATTTGCCATATTTTTCTTAAATTTTCTTATTTAACATCCGTAAAATTAATAATTACTTAATTTAGTTTTACGACAATCAGCTCCTTTGTTGGCCAAAGTCGTTCCTTTTCGTGTTTTTCATAGAGTTATAGTAGTTTACTTTCTTAAATAGCTCACTGAAGTATACAGTTATCAGGGCATAGTTTATATGCGCTGCATCGGCTACTAGATATGTACAATGTCTTGAATAACATCATCAATGCATTATAGATCAATCACAGTGACTTTCATTTTGTGGAAAAGATGATTGTACCGAATACATTTTTTAATTGTCTTATATGTAAAGTGGCCAACTAGTCAACTCGTTTACGTACCAGTGCGCACGAAACGTAGTGTTTGGACGGGCCCTAAACTTAAAAGTATAACCCAGATTTCTCAACTTTTAGCTGCATCTTGACACATAGTTGAAAGGAGAAGTTGGAACAAAAAGAAGTTTACTTAGAAAATAGCATTGCCTATCTGCATGTTTTTATTTTGCAGCAAAAAGGCTAACCACCAAGCATTTTAAGCACTCTTCACTGCCGTATATCAACACTGGTGATTTATTAGCATAGTAAATCCATAAATTTGCCCCAACTTTTTTCTTTGCAGTCCGTTCATCCTGTCTTTTGAATCCTATTTTCCACTTCGTACTCCCAGCATATCATTCATGTTTCTGGATTTTACTTATGTAGATCCACAACACAATCCACTCTGATCCCCACCGATATATAATTTGTACTACTACTGCACACAGCGCAGGTATTTCAAGATTTATGTATTGCATTTCTACTTCAGCTTCGAGCTCATATAAAAACCAAAAAAAACCTAGAGTACACTATTTCAGTGTTTTGTCAAAAGTCAAAAGAGTGCCAAAAACTTTTCTTTCGACGAAATTACTTGGATAATAAAATGAGAACTCAAAAGTTACTCGTTAATTTAAAAATGAAATAATCCAAACCAGACCCGTGCCAACGAGCTTTGCTACCCGTTACTTTTAAATATAGTTTTAAACAATTCACGAGTATTTATTTCGCCACATTGCCCTTGTGGCCAAAACTGTTTTCAATCGTCCGTTTTTCATTTTAGTAAAGAAACTTTACATCATTTTGTATTTTTTCATTCAGAATTCCAAATGTAGGTGCACACCTAAAATAGATCATATTATTTGCTGAGTCTGAGTCTAACTTCCTGTACTACTGACACGCTGCTACTATATACCCACCGTTTGAGCATTTTAAATAATAAATTATGAAGAGGTCTTAGCTGTGCTTTGGGTCTTGGGTTGCCACTTGTCAGTAAATTGAGTCCTGAGTCAAAAGTTCAAAGTTTATATTTCTAACGACTGCGTATGTGAAGTGGATTGACAGCTCCGTTCCCTCCTACTTCACGGATACTATACATTACAGTAATGAGTTTGTTGTCACAAAACGGAGTCACATTTTGGTTTGTTTTTATTCTTAATACTTTGCTTTCTACGACTATTTTGAAAGTGTTTAGTATATTGCAGTTTCAAACAACAGTTTACATGACAAGTAACGCTACACCCTTTCAAAAGAGAACAAGACATCATGAAATGGTGGCTAGGTTTTTGTTTTGATGTATAAGGGATTTTTGGAATGCTGTTGGATAACTCGTAAATAATACGAAATAACAAGCGCAAGTTTTATGTCAAATAAAGCTGTTAGAGAAACTGTAGAATACGACCAGCGTGTAGTGTAACCCTGACTTACACCTACACACTAGCACATTACATGGGTAGCGAACAGGTTAGATAAGACTTGATGTGTGAAAGTGTATTATGTTGCCCCATAAAGTAGCTGTTGTGTAATAGTTCGAAAATAAGTTATCCTCATGGGCTTAGATTCAAACTTTTGGTTTAAGTTACCCCGCACGTTAACCCTGTGCTGGAACAAGGGTAAAATTTATAAAAAGGGTATGTGCGGTTTTACTCCTTAACCCCGAGTTGGAATCCAGGCTATGCTAATTCTACAGGAATTTTCATATGAGAGCCTTATCGATTACAAGTGAGTAGACTTCCTCAACACCAAGTAAGTATAGACATTGAAAAAAAATGCTAAAAATTAGGTTCCATATACCAGTGAGTGACTTCTAAACTTTTAGTATCCCTCTTCTGGCACGGCTAGTGCTGTATTCACAACAAGGTTTTATCCGGGGCAAAGTTACCCCTGAAAATTGCCCTCCGTGTTGGAACTGGGGCAACAAGAGCCCTATGTGCGGTTGTTCGGTTAACTTTACATCACGACAAATAACTTACCCCAAAAAACCGTACATAGGTCTCCTTTTGCCCCAGGGGCAACTTTCAGGGGTAACTTTACCCTTGGGTTAAACCCGTGATGTATTTTATCACCCATCACATTTCATATCCATGTCTTGTACCTCATTTGATATTTCAGATCCACCGGACGGACAAAAACACTCCGGCACTGGTGGTAAAGTCAAAGTCTATACTACACCAAGTCACCCTCGCTCAGGCTAGCTGGTCGTAAATGATAGCAAAAACACTGTTTTGTACCTAAATCCTTCTTCTCATGCTGACACATATATTACTGAAATAACTGAAACTTGTTAGTGTTCCGAAGACGAAACCGTGATGGATTCGCATTTCACAGGTTAGGCGACATTCAACGGTTTCATTCTACATTCAACTTCAACATTCCATCTGGAAAAGTCGATGTCAGTATGATACCATCCTAAGAATTTCCTTGTTACTTGAGTAAATGGCCCACGGGATAGACGTACGTTAAAAAGGGAAAAAACGGTTTCACACACATCACAAATGGACAACATGATAT